>SZWC01002118.1:170701-188281 GCA_023375785.1 Penium margaritaceum | reverse complement strand
TGTGTTTCTGACCAGTGTGTTTCTGACCACTGTGTTTCGGACCATTGTGTTTATGACCACTGTGTTTCCGACCAGTGTGTTTCTGACCACGGTGTTTGTGACCACTGTGTTTCTGACCACTGTGTTTCTGACCAGTGTGTTTCTGACCACTGTTATTCTGACGACTGTGTTTCAGAACACTGTATTTCTGACAAGTGTGTTTCTGACCACAGTGTTTCTGACAAGTGTGTTTCTGACCACTGTGTTTCTGACCACTGTGTTTCTGACCAGTGTTTTTCTGACCACTGTGTTTCTGACCAGTGTGTTTCTGACCAGTGTGTTTCTGACCACTGTGTTTCTGACCAGTGTGTTTCTGACCACTGTGTTTCTGACCAGTGTTTTTCTGACCACTGTGTTTCTGACCAGTGTGTTTCTGACCAGTGTGTTTCTGACCACTGTGTTTCTGACCAGTGTGTTTATGACCACTATGTTTCTGACCACTGTGTTTCTGACCACTGTGCTTCTGCCCATTGTGTTTATGACCACTGTGTTTCTGATCAGTGTGTTTATGACCACTGTGTTTCTGACCACCGTGTTTCTGACCAGTGTATTTCTGACCACTATGTTTCTGACCAGTGTGTACATTACCAATGTGTTTCTGACCACTGTGTTTCCGACCACTGTCTTTCTGACCAGTGTGTTTCTGACAAGTGTGTTTCTGACCACTGTGTTTCTGACCACTGTGCTTCTGACCAGTGTGTTTTGGAGCACTGTGTTTCTTACCAGTGTATGTCCAACCACTGTGTTACTGACCACTGTCTTTCTGACCAGTGTGTTTCTGGCCACTGTGTTTCTGACCAGTGTGTTTCCGACCAGTGTGTTTCTGACCACTGTGTTTCTGACTTGTGTTTTTCTGACCAGTGTGTTTCTGACCACCGTGTTTCTGACCAGTGTGTTTCGGACCACTGTTTTTCTGACCACTGTGTTTCTGACCACTGTATTTCTGACTTCTGCGTTTTTGACCGGTGTGTTTCTGACCGGTTTGTTTCTGACCAGTGTGTTTCTGACCAGTGTGTTTCTGACCACCTTGTTTCTGACCACTGTGTTTCTGACCTGTGTGTTTCCGAACAATGTGTTTTGGACCACTGCGTTTTTTACCACTGTGTTTCTGACCAGTGTGTATATGGCCAGCCTGTGTATGACCACTTTGTTTCTGACCACTGTGTTTCTGACCAGTGTGTTTCTGACCAGTGTGTTTCAGACCACTGTGTTTCTGACCTGTGTGTTTCTGACCAGTATGTTTCTGACCACTGTGTTTCTGACCAGTGTATTTCAGACCAGTGTGTTTCTGACCAGTGTGTTTCTGACCAGCGTGTTTCTGACCAGTGTGTTTCTACCCACTGTGTTTCTGACCACTGTGTTTCTGACCATTGTGTTTCTGACCACTGTGTTTCTGACCACTGTGTTTCTGACCACTGTGTTTCTGACCAGTGTATTTCAGACCAGTGTGTTTCTGACCAGTGTGTTTCTGACCAGCGTGTTTCTGACCAGTGTGTTTCTACCCACTGTGTTTCTGACCACTGTGTTTCTGACCATTGTGTTTCTGACCAGAGTGTTCTGACCACTGTGTTTCTGTCCAGTGTGTTTGTGACCACTGTGTTTCTAACCACTGTGTTTCTGACCACCGTGTTTCTGACTCGTGTGTTTCTGACCAGAGTGTTTCTGACCAGTGTGTTTCTAAGCATTGTGTTTCTGACCACTGTGTTTGTGACCACTGTATTTCTGACCACTGTGTTTCTGACCACCGTGTTTCTGACCGCTGTGTTTCTGACCACTGTGTTTCTGACCACTGTGTTTCTGACCTCTGTGTTTCTGACCAGTGTGTTTCTCACCACTGTGTTTCTCACCACTGTGTTTCCTCCTACTGTGTTTCTGACCACTGTGTTTCTGACCACTGTATTTCTGACCACTGAGTTTCTGACAACATTGTTTCTGACCACTGCGTTTCTGACAACTGTGTATCTGACCCGTGTGTTCCTGTCCACTGTGTTTCCAACCAGTGTGTTTCTGAACACTGTGTTTCTGACCACTGTGTTTTGGACCACTGTGTTTCTGACCACTGTGTTTCACACCAGTGTGTTTCTCACCACTGTGTTTCTGACCATTGTGTTTCTGACCACTGTGTTTCTGACCACTGTGTTTCTGATCACTGTGTTTCTGACCACTGTGTTTCTGACCGTTGTGTTTCTGACCAGTGTGTGTCTGAACATTGTGTTTCTTACCACAGTGTGTTTGACCAGTGTGTTTGTGACCATTGTGTTTCTGAGCACTGTGTTTCTGACCGCTGTGTTTATTACCACTGTGTTTCTGACCACTGTGTTTCAGACCACTGTGTTTCTGACCACTGAATTTCATACCACTGTGTTTCTGACCTCTGTGTGTATGACCAATGTGTTTCTGACCACTGTGTTTCTGACCACTGTGTATTTGACCAGTGTGTTTCTGACTACTGTGTTTCTGACCAGTGTATTTCTGACCAGGGTGTTTTTGAGCACCGTGTTTCTGACCAGTTGGTTTCTGACCAGTATGTTTCTGACCACTGCGTTTATGACAACTGTGTTTCTGACCATTGTGTTTCTGACCACTGTGTTTCTGACGAGTGTGTTTCTGACCAGTGTGTTTCTGAACAGTGTGTTTCTGACCACTGTGTTTCTGACAACTGTGCTTCTGACCAGAGTGTTTCTGACCACTGTGTTTCAGACCGTTGTGTTTATGACCACTGTGTTTCCGACCAGTGTATTTCTGACCACGGTGTTTGTGACCACTGTGTTTCTGACCTCTGTGTTTCTGACCAGTGTTTTTCTGACCACTGTGTTTCTGACCACTGTGTTTCAGAACACTGTATTTCTAACATGTGTGTTTCTGACCACAGTGTTTCTGACCAGTGTGTTACTGACCTCTGTGTTTCTGACCACTGTGTTTGTGACCACTGTATTTCTGAACACTGTGTTTCTGACCACTGTGTTTGTGACCACTGTATTTCTGACCACTGTGTTTCTGACCACTGTGTTTCTGACCACTGTGTTTCTGACCTCTGTGTTTCTGACCAGTGTGTTTCTTACCAGTGTGTTTCTGACCACGGTGTTTCTGACCACTGTGTTTCTGACCCGTGTGTTTCTGAACAATGTGTTTCGGACCACAGTGTTTTTGGCCACTGTGTTTCTGACCAGTGTGTATATGGCCAGCGAGTGTTTGACCACTTTGTTTCAGACATCTGTGTTTCTGACCAGTGTGTTTCTGACCACTGTGTTTCTGACCATTGAGTTTGTGACCAGTGTGTTTCTGACCAGTGTGTTTCTGACCACTGCATTTCTGACCACTTTGCTTCTTACCAGTGTGTTTCTGACCACTGTGTTTCTGACCGTTGTGCTTCTGCCCACTGTGTTTCTGACCACTGTGTTTCTGATCAGTGTGTTTATGACCACTGTGTTTTTGACCACCATGTTTCTGACCAGTGTGTTTCTGACCACTATGTTTCTGACCAGTGTGTTTATTACCACTGTGTTTCTGACCACTGTGTTTCTGACCATTGTGTTTCTGACCAGTGTGTTTCTTACAAGTGTGTTGCTGACCACTGTGTTTCTGACCACTGCGTTTCTGACCAGTGTGTTTCTGACCAGTGTGTTTCTGACCACTGTGTTTCTGACCACTGTGCTTCTGACCAGTGTGTTTCGGAGCACTGTGTTTCTAACCAGTGTATCTCCGACCACTGTGTTTCTGACCACAGTCTTTCTGACCAGTGTGTTTCTGGCCACTGTGTTTCTGACCAGTGTGTTTCTGACCAGTGTGTTCCTGACCGCTATGTTTCTGACCAATGTGTTACTGACTTGTGTGTTTCTCACCAGTGTGTTTCTGACTACTGTGTTTCTGACCACTGTGTTTCTGACCACTCTGTTTCTGACGACTGTGTTTCTGACCACTGTAATTCTGACCACTGTGTTTCTGACCAGCGTGTTTATGACCACTATGTTTCTGACCACTGTGTTTCTGACCACTGTGTTTCTGACCACTGTGTTTCTGACCACTGCATTTTTGACCGGTGTGTTTCTGACCAGTGTGTTTCTGACCAGTGTGTTTCTGACCGGTGTGTTTCTGACCACTGTGTTTCTGACCCGTGTGTTTCCGAACAATGTGTTTCGGACCACGGTGTTTTTGACCACTGTGTCTCTGACCAGTGTGTATATGGCCAGTGTGTTAATGACCACTTTGTTTTCGACCACTGTGTTTCTGACCTGTGTGTTTCTGACCAGAGTTTTTCTGACCAGTGTTTTTCTGACCAGTGTGTTTCTGACCAATGTGTTTCTGACCATTGTGTTTCTGACCACTGTGTTTCTGACCATTGTATTTCAGACCAGTGTGTTTCGGACCAGTGTGTTACTGACCAGCGTGTTTCTGACCAGTGTGTTTCTGACCACTGTGTTTCTGACCACTGTTTTTCTGACCATTGTGTTTCTGACCAGAGTATTTCTGACCACTGTGTTTCTGACCAATGTCTTTCTTACAAGTTTGTTTCTGACCAATGTGTTCCTGAACACTCTGTTTCTGACCACTGAGCTTCTGACCACTGTGTTTCAGACCACTGTGTTTATGACCACCGTGTTTATGACCACTGTGTTTCTGACCACTGTGTTTCTGACCACTGTATTTGTGACCAATGTAATTCTGACCAGTGTGTTTCTGACCATTGTGTTTCTGAACAGTGTGTTTGTGACCACTGTGTTTCTGACCACTATGCTTCTGACCAGTGTGTTTCTGAACACTGTGTTTCTGACCAGTGTGTTTCTGTCCACTGTGTTTCTGACCACTGTGTTTCTGACCAGTGTGTTTCTGACCGCTGTGTTTCGGACCAGTGTGTTTCGGACCAATGTGTTTCTGACCATTGTATTTCTGACCAGTGTGTTTCTGACCACTGTGTTTCTGACAAGTGTATTTCTGACCACTGTCCTTCTGACCACCGCTTTTATGACCACTGTGTTTCTGACCAGTGTGTTTGTGACCAGTTTATTTCTGACCAGTGTGTTTCTGACCAGTGTGTTTCTGACCATTGTGGTTCTAACCATTGCGTTTCTGACCACTGTGTTTCTGAACACTGTGTTTCTGACCACTGTGTTTCTGACCACTGTGTTTCTGACCAGGGTGTTTCTGACCAGTGTGTTTCTGACCATTGTGTTTCTTACCACTGTGTTTCTGACCAGTGTGTTTCTGACCATTGTGTTTATGACCACTGTGTTTCTGACCAGTGTGTTTCTGACCAGTGTGTTTCTGACCATTGTGTTTCTTACCACTGTGTTTCTGACCAGTGTGTTTCTGACCATTGTGTTTATGACCACCGTGTTTCCGACCAGGGTGTTTATGAACAATTTGTTTCTGACCACTGTGTTTCTGACCACTGTGTTTCTTACCACTGTATTTCTGACCAGTGTGTTTCTGACCACTGTGTTTCTGACCAGTGTATTTCTGACCAGTGTGTTTCTGACCACTATGTTTCTGACCAGTGTGTTTCTGACCACTCTGTTCCTGACCAGTCTGTTTCTGACCAGGGTGTTTCATACACCGTGTTTCTGACCAGTGTGTTTATGACCACTATGTTTCTGACCGCTGTGTTGATGACCACGGTGTTTCTGACCATTGTGATTCTGACCACTGTGTTTCTGACGAGTGTGTTTCTGACCGGTGTGTTTCTGACCAGTGTGTTTCTGAACACTGTGTTTCTGACCATTGTGTTTCTGACCACTGTGTTTCTGAGCAATGTGTTTCTGACCAGCTTGCTTCTCACCACTGTGTTTCTAACCAGTGTGTTTCTGACCATTGTGTTTATGACCACCCTGTTTCTGACCACTGTGTTTCTGACCACCGTGTTTCTGACGAGTGTGTTTCTGACCAGTTTGTTTCTAACCAGTGTGTTTTTGACCAGTGTGTTTCTAACCATTGCGTTTCTGACCACTGTGTTTCTGACCAGTGTATTTCAGACCAGTGTGTCTCTGACCAGTGTGTCTCTGACCAGCGTGTTTCTGACCAGTGTGTTTCTGACCACTGTGTTTCTGACCACTGTGTTTCTGACCATTGTGTTTCTGACCAGAGTGTTTCTGACCACTGTGTTTCTGACCAGTGTGTTTCTGACCACTGTGTTTCTGACCACTGTGTTTCTGACCATTGTGTTTCTGACCAGAGTGTTTCTGACCACTGTGTTTCTGACCAGTGTCTTTCTTACCAGTTTGTTTCTGACCAATGTGTTCCTGACCACTCTGTTTCTGACCACTGAGTTTCTGACCACTGTGTTTCTGACCACTGTGTTTATGACCACCGTTTTTCTGACCACTGTGTTTCTGACCACTGTGTTTCTGACCACTGTGTTTCTGACCACTGTGTTTGTGACCACTGTAATTCTGACCAGTGTGTTTCTGACCATTGTGTTTCTGAACAGTGTGTTTGTGACCACTGTGTTTCTGACTACTGTGCTTCTGACTAGTGTGTTTCTGAACACTGTGTTCTTGACCACTGTGTTTCTGTCCACTGTGGTTCTGACCACTGTGTTTCTGACCAGTGTGTTTCTGACCGCTGTGTTTCTGACCAGTGTGTTTCGGTCCACTGTGTTTCTGACCACTGTGTTTCTGACCATTGTGTTTCTGACCAGAGTGTTTCTGACCACTGTGTTTCTGACCAGTGTCTTTCTTACCAGTTTGTTTCTGACCAATGTGTTCCTGACCACTCTGTTTCTGACCACTGAGTTTCTGACCACTGTGTTTCTGACCACTGTGTTTGTGACCACTGTAATTCTGACCAGTGTGTTTCTGACCATTGTGTTTCTGAACAGTGTGTTTGTGACCACTGTGTTTCTGACTACTGTGCTTCTGACTAGTGTGTTTCTGAACACTGTGTTCTTGACCACTGTGTTTCTGTCCACTGTGGTTCTGACCACTGTGTTTCTGACCAGTGTGTTTCTGACCGCTGTGTTTCTGACCAGTGTGTTTCGGACCACTGTGTTTCTGACCACTGTGTTTCTGACCAGTGTGTTTCTGACCACTGTGTTTCTGACCACCATGTTTCTGACCACTGTGTTTCTGACCAGTGTGTTTGTGACCAGTTTTTTTCTGACCAGTGTGTTTCTGACCAGTGTGTTTCTGACCACTGTGCTTCTGACCATTGCGTTTCTGACCACTGTGTTTCTGACCACTGTGTTTCTGAACACTGTGTTTCTGACCACTTTGTTTCTGACCAGTGTGTTTCTGACCAGTGTGTTTCTGACCAGTGTGTTTCTGACCATTGTGTTTCTTACCACTGTGTTTCTGACCTGTGTGTTTCTAACCATTGTGTTTGTGACCACTGTGTTTCTGACCAGTGTGTTTATGACCAATTTGTTCCTGACCACTGTGTTTCTGACCACTGTGTTTCTCACCACTGTATTTCTGACCAGTGTGTTTCTGACCACTGTGTTTTTGATCAGTGTGTTTCTGACCAGTGTGTTTCTGACCACTATGTTTCTGACTAGTGTGTTTCTGACGACTGTGTTTCTGACCAGTCTGTTTCTGACCAGGGTGTTTTTGACCACCGTGTTTCTGACCAGTGTGTTTATGACCACTATGTTTCTGACCACTGTGTTGATGACCACTGTGTTTCTGACCACTGTGTTTCCGACGAGTGTGTTTCTGACCAGTATGTTTCTGAGCTGTGTGTTTCCGAACACTGTGTTTCTGACCACCGTGTTTCTGACCACTGTGTTTCTGACCAGTGTGTTTCTGACCCATTTGTTTCTGACCACTGTGTTTCTGACCAGTGTGTTTCTGACCAGTGTGTTTCTGACCATTGTGTTTCTGACCATTGTATTTCAGACCAGTGTGTTTCTGACCAGTGTGTTACTGACCAGCGTGTTTCTGACCACTATGTTTCTGACCACTGTGTTTCTGACCACTGTTTTTCTGACCATAGTGTTTCTGACCAGAGTGTTTCTGACCACTCTGTTTCTGACATGAGTCTTCCTTACCAGTTTGTTTCTGACCAATGTGTTCCTGACCACTCTGTCTCTGACCACTGAGTTTCTGACCACTGTGTTTCTGACCACTGTGCTTATGACCACTGTGTTTCTGACCACTGTGTTTCTGACCACTGTGTTTCTGACCACTGTGTTTGTGACCAATTTAATTCTGACCAGTGTGTTTCTGACCATTGTGTTTCTGAACAGTGTTTTTGTAACCACTGTGTTTCTGACCACTGTGCTTCTGACCAGTGTGTTTCTGAACACAGTGTTCCTGACCACTGTGTTTCTGTCCACTGTGTTTCTGACCACTGTGTTTCTGACCAGTGTGTTTCTGACGGCTGTGTTTCTGACCAGTGTGTTTCGGACCACTGTGTTTCTGACCATTGTGTTTCTGACCAGTGTGTTTCTAACCACTGTGTTTCTGACCAGTGTATTGCTGACCACTGTCCTTCTGACCACCCTGTTTATGACCAGTGTGTTTCTGACCAGTGTGTTTGTGACCAGTTTATTTCTGACCAGTGTGTTTCTGACCAATGTGTTTCTGACCATTGTGTTTCTGACCATTGGTTTTCTGACCACTGTGTTTCTGAACACTGTGTTTCTGACAACTGTGTTTCTGACCACTGTGTTTCTGACCAGGGTGTTTCTGACCAGTGTGTTTCTGACCATTGTGTTTCTTACCACTGTGTTTCTGACCAGTGTGTTTCTGACCATTGTGTTTATGACCACTGTGTTTCTGACCACTGTGTTTCTGACCAGGGTGTTTCTGACCAGTGTGTTTCTGACCATTGTGTTTCTTACCACTGTGTTTCTGACCAGTGTGTTTCTGACCATTGTGTTTATGACCACCGTGTTTCTGACCAGTGTGTTTATGAACAATTTGTTTCTGACCACTGTGTTTCTGACCACTGTGTTTCTCACCACGGTATTTCTGACCAGTGTGTTTCTGACCACTATGTTTCTGACCAGAGTATTTCTGACCAGTGTGTTACTGACCACTATGCTTCTGACCAGTGTGTTTCTGACCACTGTGTTTCTGAACAGTCTGTTTCTGACCAGGGTGTTTCTGACCACAGTGTTGTTGACCAGTGTGTTTATGACCACTATGTTTCTGACCGCTGTGTTGATGACCACTGTGTTTCTGACCATTGTGTTTCTGACCACTGTGTTTCTGATGAGTGTGTTTCTGACCGGTGTGTTTCTGACCAGTGTGTTTCTGAACACTGTGTCTCTAACCACCGTGTTTCTGACCACTGTGTTTCTGACCAATGTGTTTCTGACCAGCTTGCTTCTCACCACTGTGTTTCTGACCGGTGTGTTTCTGACCAGTGTGTTTCTGAACACTGTGTCTCTAACCACCGTGTTTCTGACCACTGTGTTTCTGACCAATGTGTTTCTGACCAGCTTGCTTCTCACCACTGTGTTTCTAACCAGTGTGCTTCTGACCACCGTGTCTCTGACCACTGTGTTTCTGACCAGTGTGCTTCTGACCACTGTGTTTCTGACCACTTCGTTTCTGACCACAGTATTTCTGACCACTGTGTTTCTGACCAGTGTGCTTCTGACCACCGTGTCTCTGACCACTGTGTTTCTGACCAGTGTGCTTCTGACCACTGTGTTTCTGACCACTTCGTTTCTGACCACAGTATTTCTGACCACTGTGCTTCTGACCACTGTGTTCCTGACCAGTGTGTTTGTGACCACTGTGTTTCTGACTACTGTTTTTCTGACCACCGTTTTTCTGACCAGTGTGTTTCTCACCAGAGTGTTTCTAACCAGTGTGTTTTTTAAAAATGTGTGTTTCTGACCACTGTGTTTCTGACCACTGTGTCTCGAACTAGTGTGTTTCTGACCACTGTGTTTCTGACCACTGTGTTTCTGACCAGTGTGTTTCTGACCACTGAGTTTCTGACCAGTGTGTTACTGACCACTGTGTTTGTGACCACTGTATTTCTGACCACTGTGTTTCTGACCACTGTGTTTCTGACCAGTGTGTTTCTCACCACTGTGTTTCTGACCAGTGTGTTACTGACCACTGTGTTTGTGACCACTGTATTTCTGACCACTGTGTTTCTGAACACCACGTTTCTGACCACTGTGTTTCTGACCACTGTGTTTCTGACCACTGTGTTTCTGACCACTGTATTTCTGACCACTGTGTTTCTGACAACATTGTTTCTGACCACTGCGTTTCTGACAACTGTGTATCTGACCCGTGTGTTTCTGTCCACTCTGTTTCCAACCAGTGTGTTTCTGACCACTGTGTTTCTGACCACTGTGTTTCTGACCACTGTGTATCTGACCACTGTGTTTCACACCAGTGTGTTTCTGACCACTGTGTTTCTGACCATTGTGTTTCTGACCACTGTGTTTCTGACCACTGTGTTTCTGACCACTGTGTTTCTGACCACTGTGTTTCTGACCAGTGTGTTTCTGAGCAGTGTGTGTCTGAACAATGTGTTCCTTACCATTGTGTGTTCGACCAGTGTGTTTCTGACCATTGTGTTTCTGAGCAGTGTGTTTCTGACCAGTGTGTTTATTACCACTGTGTTTCTGACAACTGTGTTTCTGACCACTGTGTTTCTGAGCACTGAATTTCTGACCACTGTGTTTCTGACCACTGTGTGTATGACCAGTGTGTTTCTGACCACTGTGTTTCTGACCACTGTGTTTTTGACCAGTGTGTTTCTGACCACTGTGTTTCTGACCAGTGTGTTTCTGACCACTGTGTTTATGACCAGTGTGTTTCTGACCACTGTGTTTCTGACCACTGTGTTTTTGACCAGTGTGTTTCTGACCACTGTGTTTCTGACCAGTGTGTTTCTGACCAGGGTGTTTCTGAGCACTGTGTTTCTGACCAGTGTGTTTCTGACCACTATGTTTCTGACCACTGTGTTTATGACCACAATGTTTCTGACCATTGTGTTTCTGACCACTGTGTTTCTGACGACTGTGTTTCTGACCAGTGTGTTTCTGACCACTGTGCTTCGGACCAGTGTGTTTCCGAGCACTGTCTTTCTAACCAGTGTATGTCCGACCACTGTGTTTCTGACCACTGTCTTTCTGACCAGTGTGTTTCTGGCCACTGTGTTTCTGACCAGTGTGTTTCTGATTAGTGTGTATCTGACCACTGTGTTTTTGACCAATGTGTTTCTGACCACTGTCTTTCTGACCAGTTTGATTCTGACCAGTGTGTTTCTGACCGGTGTGTTTTTGACAAGTGTGTTTCTGACCAGTGTGTTTCTGACCACGCTGTTTCTGACCACTGTGTTTGTGACCCGTGTGTTTTTGAACAATGTGTTTCGGACCACGGTGTTTTTGACCACTGTGTTTCTGACCAGTGTGTTTATGGCCAGCGTGTGTATGACCAGTATGTTTCTGACCACTGTGTTTCTGACCACTGTGTTTCTGACCAATGTGTTTCTGACCACTGTGTTTCTGACCAGTGTGTTTCTGACCAGTGTGTTTCTGACCACTGTGTTTCTGACCACTGTGTTTCTGACCATTGAGTTCCAGACCACTGTGTTTCTGACCAATGTGTTTCTGACCACTGTGTTTCTGACAAGTGCTTTTCTGATCACTGTGTTTCTGACCACTGTGTTTCTGACCATTGAGTTCCAGACCACTGTGTTTCTGACCAATGTGTTTCTGACCACTGTGTTTCTGACAAGTGCTTTTCTGATCACTGTGTTTCTGACCACTGTGTTTCTGACCATTGAGTTCCAGACCACTGTGTTTCTGACCAATGTGTTTCTGACCACTGTGTTTCTGACAAGTGCTTTTCTGATCACTGTGTTTCTGACCACTGTGTTTCTGACCATTGAGTTCCAGACCACTGTGTTTCTGACCAATGTGTTTCTGACCACTGTGTTTCTGACAAGTGCTTTTCTGATCACTGTGTTTCTGACCACTGTGTTTCTGACCATTGAGTTCCAGACCACTGTGTTTCTGACCAATGTGTTTCTGACCACTGTGTTTCTGACAAGTGCTTTTCTGATCACTGTGTTTCTGACCACTGTGTTTCTGACCATTGAGTTCCAGACCACTGTGTTTCTGACCAATGTGTTTCTGACCACTGTGTTTCTGACAAGTGCTTTTCTGATCACTGTGTTTCTGACCACTGTGTTTCTGACCATTGAGTTCCAGACCACTGTGTTTCTGACCAATGTGTTTCTGACCACTGTGTTTCTGACAAGTGCTTTTCTGATCACTGTGTTTCTGACCACTGTGTTTCTGACCATTGAGTTCCAGACCACTGTGTTTCTGACCAATGTGTTTCTGACCACTGTGTTTCTGACAAGTGCTTTTCTGATCACTGTGTTTCTGACCACTGTGTTTCTGACCATTGAGTTCCAGACCACTGTGTTTCTGACCAATGTGTTTCTGACCACTGTGTTTCTGACAAGTGCTTTTCTGATCACTGTGTTTCTGACCACTGTGTTTCTGACCATTGAGTTCCAGACCACTGTGTTTCTGACCAATGTGTTTCTGACCACTGTGTTTCTGACAAGTGCTTTTCTGATCACTGTGTTTCTGACCACTGTGTTTCTGACCATTGAGTTCCAGACCACTGTGTTTCTGACCAATGTGTTTCTGACCACTGTGTTTCTGACAAGTGCTTTTCTGATCACTGTGTTTCTGACCACTGTGTTTCTGACCATTGAGTTCCAGACCACTGTGTTTCTGACCAATGTGTTTCTGACCACTGTGTTTCTGACAAGTGCTTTTCTGATCACTGTGTTTCTGACCACTGTGTTTCTGACCATTGAGTTCCAGACCACTGTGTTTCTGACCAATGTGTTTCTGACCACTGTGTTTCTGACAAGTGCTTTTCTGATCACTGTGTTTCTGACCACTGTGTTTCTGACCATTGAGTTCCAGACCACTGTGTTTCTGACCAATGTGTTTCTGACCACTGTGTTTCTGACAAGTGCTTTTCTGATCACTGTGTTTCTGACCACTGTGTTTCTGACCATTGAGTTCCAGACCACTGTGTTTCTGACCAATGTGTTTCTGACCACTGTGTTTCTGACAAGTGCTTTTCTGATCACTGTGTTTCTGACCACTGTGTTTCTGACCATTGAGTTCCAGACCACTGTGTTTCTGACCAATGTGTTTCTGACCACTGTGTTTCTGACAAGTGCTTTTCTGATCACTGTGTTTCTGACCACTGTGTTTCTGACCATTGAGTTCCAGACCACTGTGTTTCTGACCAATGTGTTTCTGACCACTGTGTTTCTGACAAGTGTGCTTCTGACCAGTGGGTTTCTCACCAGTGTGTTTCTGACCACTGTGTTTCTAAACGGTGTGTTTCTGACCAGTGTGTTTCTGACCACGGTGTTTCTGACCACTGTGTTTCTGACCAGTGAGTTTCTGACCATTGTGTTTCTGTCCACTGTGTTTCTGACCACCGTGTTTCTGACCAGTGTGTTTCTGACCACTGTGTTTCTGACTACTGTGTTTCTGACCAGTGTGTTTCTGACCAGTGTGTTTCTGACCAGTGTGTTTCTGACCAGTGTGTTTCTGACCACTGTGTTTCTCACCACTGTGTTCATAACCAGTGTGTTTCTGACCACTGTGTTTCTCGACAGTGTGTTTCTGACAACTGTTTTTCTGACCACTGTGTTTCTGACCAATGAGTTTCTGACCACTGTGTTTCTGACCACTGTGTTTTTAGCCACTGTGGTTCTGACCAGTGTGTTTCCGACTACTGTGTTTCTGAGTAGTGTGTTTCTGATCACTGTGTTTTTGATCAGTGTATTAATGACCACTGTGTTTCTGACCACTGTACTTCTGACCACTGTGTTTCTGACCAGTGTGTTTATGACCAGTGTGTTCATGACCAATGTGTTTCTGACCACTGTGTTTCTAACCACTGTGTTTCTGACTAGTGTGTTTCTGACCACTGTGCTTCTGACTCTTGTGTTTCTGACCACTGTGTTTCTGACCAGTGTGTTTTTGACCACTGTGTTTCTGACCACTGTGTTTCTCACCACTGTGTTTCTGACTAGTGTGTTTCTGACCACTGTGTTTCTCACCACTGTGTTTCTGACTAGTGTGTTTCTGACCACTGTGTTTCTCACCACTGTGTTTCTGACTAGTGTGTTTCTGACCACTGTGTTTCTCACCACTGTGTTTCTGACTAGTGTGTTTCTGACCACTGTGTTTCTCACCACTGTGTTTCTGACTAGTGTGTTTCTGACCACTGTGTTTCTCACCACTGTGTTTCTGACTAGTGTGTTTCTGACCACTGTGTTTCTCACCACTGTGTTTCTGACTAGTGTGTTTCTGACCACTGTGTTTCTCACCACTGTGTTTCTGACTAGTGTGTTTCTGACCACTGTGTTTCTCACCACTGTGTTTCTGACTAGTGTGTTTCTGACCACTGTGTTTCTCACCACTGTGTTTCTGACTAGTGTGTTTCTGACCACTGTGTTTCTCACCACTGTGTTTCTGACTAGTGTGTTTCTGACCACTGTGTTTCTCACCACTGTGTTTCTGACTAGTGTGTTTCTGACCACTGTGTTTCTCACCACTGTGTTTCTGACTAGTGTGTTTCTGACCACTGTGTTTCTCACCACTGTGTTTCTGACTAGTGTGTTTCTGACCACTGTGTTTCTCACCACTGTGTTTCTGACTAGTGTGTTTCTGACCACTGTGTTTCTCACCACTGTGTTTCTGACTAGTGTGTTTCTGACCACTGTGTTTCTCACCACTGTGTTTCTGACTAGTGTGTTTCTGACCACTGTGTTTCTCACCACTGTGTTTCTGACTAGTGTGTTTCTGACCACTGTGTTTCTCACCACTGTGTTTCTGACTAGTGTGTTTCTGACCACTGTGTTTCTCACCACTGTGTTTCTGACTAGTGTGTTTCTGACCACTGTGTTTCTCACCACTGTGTTTCTGACTAGTGTGTTTCTGACCACTGTGTTTCTCACCACTGTGTTTCTGACTAGTGTGTTTCTGACCACTGTGTTTCTCACCACTGTGTTTCTGACTAGTGTGTTTCTGACCACTGTGTTTCTCACCACTGTGTTTCTGACTAGTGTGTTTCTGACCACTGTGTTTCTCACCACTGTGTTTCTGACTAGTGTGTTTCTGACCACTGTGTTTCTCACCACTGTGTTTCTGACTAGTGTGTTTCTGACCACTGTGTTTCTCACCACTGTGTTTCTGACTAGTGTGTTTCTGACCACTGTGTTTCTCACCACTGTGTTTCTGACTAGTGTGTTTCTGACCACTGTGTTTCTCACCACTGTGTTTCTGACTAGTGTGTTTCTGACCACTGTGTTTCTCACCACTGTGTTTCTGACTAGTGTGTTTCTGACCACTGTGTTTCTCACCACTGTGTTTCTGACTAGTGTGTTTCTGACCACTGTGTTTCTCACCACTGTGTTTCTGACTAGTGTGTTTCTGACCACTGTGTTTCTCACCACTGTGTTTCTGACTAGTGTGTTTCTGACCACTGTGTTTCTCACCACTGTGTTTCTGACTAGTGTGTTTCTGACCACTGTGTTTCTCACCACTGTGTTTCTGACTAGTGTGTTTCTGACCACTGTGTTTCTCACCACTGTGTTTCTGACTAGTGTGTTTCTGACCACTGTGTTTCTCACCACTGTGTTTCTGACTAGTGTGTTTCTGACCACTGTGTTTCTCACCACTGTGTTTCTGACTAGTGTGTTTCTGACCACTGTGTTTCTCACCACTGTGTTTCTGACTAGTGTGTTTCTGACCACTGTGTTTCTCACCACTGTGTTTCTGACTAGTGTGTTTCTGACCACTGTGTTTCTCACCACTGTGTTTCTGACTAGTGTGTTTCTGACCACTGTGTTTCTCACCACTGTGTTTCTGACTAGTGTGTTTCTGACCACTGTGTTTCTCACCACTGTGTTTCTGACTAGTGTGTTTCTGACCACTGTGTTTCAGACCACTGTGTTTCTGACATGGGTGGTTCTGACCACAGTGTATCTGACCAGTGTGTTGCTGACCACTGTGTTTCTGACCACTGTGTTTCTGACCACTGTGTTTTTGACCACTGTGTTTCCGACCAGTGTGTTTCTGACCAGTGTGTTTTTGACCACTGTGTTTATGACCAGTGTGTTTATGACCACTATGTTTCTGACCACTGTGTTTCTGACCACTGTGTTTCTGATTACTGTATTTCTGAGCACTGTGTTTTTGACCAGTGTGTTTCTGACCGGTGTGTTTCTGACCAGTGTGTTTCTCACCACGGTGTTTCTGACCACTGTGTTTCTGACAAGTGTGCTTCTGACCAGTGGGTTTCTCACCAGTGTGTTTCTGACCACTGTGATTCTGACCAATGTGTTTCTGACTAGTGTGTTTATGACAAGTGTAGTTCTGACCACCTGTGTTTCTGACCACTGTGTTTCTGACTAGTGTGTATCTGACCACTGTGTTTTTGACCACTGTGTTTCTGACTAGTGTGTATCTGACCACTGTGTTTTTGACCACTGTGTTTCTGACTAGTGTGTATCTGACCACTGTGTTTTTGACCACTGTGTTTCTGACTAGTGTGTATCTGACCACTGTGTTTTTGACCACTGTGTTTCTGACTAGTGTGTATCTGACCACTGTGTTTTTGACCACTGTGTTTCTGACTAGTGTGTATCTGACCACTGTGTTTTTGACCACTGTGTTTCTGACTAGTGTGTATCTGACCACTGTGTTTTTGACCACTGTGTTTCTGACTAGTGTGTATCTGACCACTGTGTTTTTGACCACTGTGTTTCTGACTAGTGTGTATCTGACCACTGTGTTTTTGACCACTGTGTTTCTGACTAGTGTGTATCTGACCACTGTGTTTTTGACCACTGTGTTTCTGACTAGTGTGTATCTGACCACTGTGTTTTTGACCACTGTGTTTCTGACTAGTGTGTATCTGACCACTGTGTTTTTGACCACTGTGTTTCTGACTAGTGTGTATCTGACCACTGTGTTTTTGACCACTGTGTTTCTGACTACTGTGTTTCTGACCACTGCGTTTCTGACCACTGTGTTTCTGTCCACTGTGTTTCTGACCACCGTGTTTCTGACCAGTGTGTTGCTGACCACTGTGTTTCTGAACACTGTGTTTCTGACCAGTGAGTTTCTGACCATTGTGTTTCTGTCCACTGTGTTTCTGACCACCGTGTTTCTGACCACAGTGTTTCTGACCAGTGTGTTTCTGACTAGTGTGTTTCTTACCAGTGTGTTTGTGACCAGTGTGTTTCTGACCAGTGTGTTTCTGACCAGTGTGTTTCTGACCACTGTGTTTCTCACCACTGTGTTCATAACCAGTGTGTTTCTGACCACTGTGTTTCTCGACAGTGTGTTTCTGACACCTGTTTTTCTGACCACTGTGTTTCTGACCAATGAGTTTCTGACCACTGTGTTTCTGACCACTGTGTTTTTAGCCACTGTGGTTCTGACAAGTGTGTTTCCGACTACTGTGTTTCTGAGTAGTGTGTTTCTGATCACTGTGTTTTTGATCAGTGTATTAATGACCACTGTGTTTCTGACCACTGTACTTCTGACCACTGTGTTTCTGACCAGTGTGTTTCTGACCA
>SZWC01002118.1:114069-125491 GCA_023375785.1 Penium margaritaceum | reverse complement strand
GGGGGGGGGGGGGGGGGGGAGGTGATCTCCAAGCTCAGTGAGTCACTATAACCTTATGAAGAACAGCCCATCGTAAAGGGTCAGGGCCTGTTCCGGCTTCCTGAGGCAGTGGCAAGGCGGAAACCAGAGGCTGAGACAGTTGATGCCCGCGGTGTACGGGGTTGGCACGGTGCACCACCGGAGGTGGGGCTGCGGAACCAATGGGACGAAGGGGAGCTATGCACGGTGGGGATCCTACGTCTCTTCCTAGCCCCGGACAGCTGGGATAGGGAGCCCCCGTCTACAATGAAGAAAATAAGCGGCGCCTGCAAGCAATGAAGGTGGAGCACGATGCAAGGCGCACCCAAGGATTGCCGATGCTAAAGAAAGAGAAGCAGAAGAAGTAAGGAGAAACTGCCACGGAAAAGGCGGGAAGGGCAAACAGACCAGTCAAAATGCAGGACTGGCAGATCTAGTAAATAGCACACATCCTTTTCTGCGCCACAACCAAGGAGAATCAGAAAGAGGAGGCGCAGAAGGTGTACACAACCCTGGGGACTCAGATGGGGGTGGAGTACGACAGGCGGAAAAAGGACAACCTCGTCCGTCTCAGTGAGCTGTATGCGCGGGAGGGCGGTCGCCTCTCGCGGACCACGCCGCATGTCTTGTGGATGCCTCCACCCACCATGCAGAGAGCGGTAATCGAGGCCTACCACCGTCACCACCACTCCGGCGTGCAAGCACTTAAGGAGCGGCTGTCTCCCATCCTTCATGTACCAAACCTCTTGGAAATCGTCAGAGAGGTGGTGCAACAATGCGCCCCATGCGAGCGACACCGAAAGATCACGCCGCGGGATATGTCCCTCTTCTTACCCTCTCCCATCGGCGAGCCCCTGGACCGCATCATCATCGACTTCCATGGGCCTCGTCCTCACCGTGCCCAAGGGGAGCGGTACTAGATTACGGCGATTGACCACTTTACCAAGTACATCTGGGTCCTGGCCGTTCCTGGCAAATCCTCCGCGCAAGCAGCCCGTTTCATTCGGAAAGAGATATTCTACTGCTTCAGAGGCTGCCGCTTACTGCACAGCGACAACGGCACTAAGTTCGCATGGGCGCTCCACGAGGAGCTCCCGGAGTGGGGCGTGCAGCACGTAACCTGTTTGCACCAATCCGCAACCAGTTGGTACCACTCTGAAACCAGTTCGCACCACTCCACAACCAGTTCGCACCACTCCGCAACCAGTTCGCACCACTCCAAAACCAGTTCACACAACTCTACAAGCAGTTCACACCAATCCGCAACCGGTTAGAACCACTCCGCAACCAGTTCGCACCACTCTGCAGCCGGTTCGCATCACTTTGCAACCAGTTCGCACCGCTCCGCAACCAGTTCGCACCACTATGTAATGAGTTCGCACCACTCCGCAACCAGTTCGAACCACTCCGCAGCTAGTTTGCACCTCTCCGCAACAAGTTCGCACCACTCCACAACCGGGTCGCACCACTCCGCAACCAGTTCATACCACTCCGCAACCAGTTCGCACTACTCCGCAGCCAGATCGCACCACTCTGAAACCAGTTCGTACCACTCCGCAACCAGTTCGCACCACTCTGCAACCAGTTCGCACCACTCCACAACCAGTTCCCACAACTCCGCACCCAGTTCGCACCACTCCACAACCAGTTCGCACCACTCCCCAACCAGTCCACACCGCTCCGCAACCAGTTCGCACCACTCTGCAGCCAGTTCCCACCACTCCGCAACCGGTTCACACCACTCCGCACCCGGTTCGCACCAGTCCGCAACCAGTTTACACCACCCCACAACCAGTTCGCACCACTCCGCAACCCGTTTACACCCCTTCGCAACCAGTTTACACCACTCCGCAACCTGTTTGCACCACTCTGCAACCAGTTCGCACCACTCCACGACCAGTTCGCGCCACTCCGTAACCAGATCGCACCACTCCCGAACCAGTTCGTACCATTCCGCATCCGGTTCGCACCAACCCGCTACCAGTTCACACCACTCCGCAACCGGTTTGCACCACTCGGCAACCAGTTCGCACCACTCCGCAACCAGTTTGCACCACTCCGCAACCAGTTTGCACCACTCCGCAACTAGTTTGCACCACTCCGCAACCAGTTCGCACCACTCCCCAACCAGTTCGCACCACTCCGCAACCAGTCTGCACCACTCCGCAACCAGTTTGCACCACTCCGCAACTAGTTTGCACCACTCCGCAACCAGTTCGCACCACTCCCCAACCAGTTCGCACCACTCCGCAACCAGTCTGCACCACTCCGCAACCAGTTTGCACCACTCCGCAACTAGTTTGCACCACTCCGCAACCAGTTCGCACCACTCCCCAACCAGTTCGCACCACTCCGCAACCAGTCTGCACCACTCCGCAACCAGTTTGCACCACTCCGCAACTAGTTTGCACCACTCCGCAACCAGTTCGCACCACTCCCCAACCAGTTCGCACCACTCCGCAACCAGTCTGCACCACTCCGCAACCAGTTTGCACCACTCCGCAACTAGTTTGCACCACTCCGCAACCAGTTCGCACCACTCCCCAACCAGTTCGCACCACTCCGCACCCAGTTCGCACCACTCCGCAACCAGTTCGCACCACCCCGCAACCAGTTCACACCACTCCGCAACCGGTTTGCATCACTCCTAACTGGTTTGCACGTCTCCGCAACCAGTCTGCACCACTCCGCAGCCGGTTCGCACGGCTCCACAACCCGTTCGCACCACTCCGCAACCGGTTTGCACCACTCCGCAACCAGTTTGCACCACCCCGCAACCAGTTCGCACCACTCCGCAACCCGTTCGCACCACTCCACAACCAGTTCGCACCACTACGCGACCAGTTCGCACCGCTCCGCAACCAGTGCGCACCACTCCGCAACCAGTTTGCACCACTCCGGAACCAGTTCGCACCACTCCGCAACCAGTTTGCAGCACTCCGCAACCAGTTCGCACCACTCCGCAACCAGTTCACACCACTCCGGAACCAGTTCGCACCACTCCGCAACCAGTTTGCAACACTCCACAACCAGTTCGCACCACTCCCCAACCAGTTCGCACCACTCCGCAACCAGTTTGCACCACTCTGCAACCACTTCACACTACTCCGCAACCAGTTCGCACCACTTTACAACCAGTTCGCACCACTCCGTAGCCAGTTTGCACCGCATCTGCAACCCGTTCGCACTACTGCGCAACCAGTACAAACCACTCCGCAACCAGTTTGCACCACGCTGCAACCAGTTTGCACAACTCCGCAACCAGTTCGCACCACTCCGCAACCAGTTTGCACCATTCCGCAACCAGTTCCTACCAGTCCTCAACCTGTTTGCACCATAATGCAACCAGTTCACACTACTATGCAACAAGTTCGCACTACTCCGCAAACAGTTCGCACCACTACGTAACCAGTTTACAACTCCGCAACCAGCTCGCACCATTCACAACCAGTTCACACCACTCCGAAACCAGTTCGCACCAATCCGAAACCAGTTCGCACCACTCTGCAACCAGTTCATACCACTCCGCAACCAGTTCGCACCACTCCGCAGCAAGTTCGCACCACTCCGCAACTAGTTCGCACCACTCTGCAACCAGCTCAGACCTCTTCGCAACCAGTTCACACCACTCCGCAGCCAGTTCGCACCACACCGCAACCAGTTCACACCACTCTGCAACCAGTTCGCATCACTCCTCAAGCAGCTCGTACCACTCCGCAACCAGTTCGCACCACTCCGCAACCAGTTTGCACCACTCCGCAACCAGTTTGCACCACTCCGCAACCAGTTTGCACCACTCCGCAACCAGTTTGCACCACTCCGCAACCAGTTTGCACCACTCCGCAACCAGTTTGCACCACTCCGCAACCAGTTTGCACCACTCCGCAACCAGTTTGCACCACTCCGCAACCAGTTTGCACCACTCCGCAACCAGTTTGCACCACTCCGCAACCAGTTTGCACCACTCCGCAACCAGTTTGCACCACTCCGCAACCAGTTTGCACCACTCCGCAACCAGTTTGCACCACTCCGCAACCAGTTTGCACCACTCCGCAACCAGTTTGCACCACTCCGCAACCAGTTTGCACCACTCCGCAACCAGTTTGCACCACTCCGCAACCAGTTTGCACCACTCCGCAACCAGTTTGCACCACTCCGCAACCAGTTTGCACCACTCCGCAACCAGTTTGCACCACTCCGCAACCAGTTTGCACCACTCCGCAACCAGTTTGCACCACTCCGCAACCAGTTTGCACCACTCCGCAACCAGTTTGCACCACTCCGCAACCAGTTTGCACCACTCCGCAACCAGTTTGCACCACTCCGCAACCAGTTTGCACCACTCCGCAACCAGTTTGCACCACTCCGCAACCAGTTTGCACCACTCCGCAACCAGTTTGCACCACTCCGCAACCAGTTTGCACCACTCCGCAACCAGTTTGCACCACTCCGCAACCAGTTTGCACCACTCCGCAACCAGTTTGCACCACTCCGCAACCAGTTCGCACAACTGCGCAACCAGATTGCACCACTCCGCAACCAGTTCACACCACTCCGCAACCAGTTCGCATCACTCCTCAAGCAGCTCGTACCACTCCGCAACCAGTTCGCACCACTCCGCACCCAGTTCGCACCACTCTGCAACCAGTTCGCACCACTCAACAACCAGTTTGCACCACTCCGCAACCAATTCGCACAACTGCGCAACCAGATTGCACCAATCCGCAACTAGTTCACACCACTCCGCAACCAGTTCGCACCACTCCGCAACCAGTTCACACCCCTTTGCAACCCGTTCGCACCACTCCGCAACCCATTCGCATCCATCCGCAACCAGTTCGCACCACTCCTTGACCAGTTTGCACCACTCCGCGAACAGTTCGCAGCACTCCGCCACAGGTTCGCACCAGTCAGCGACCAGTCTGGACCACCCCGCAAACAGTTCCCACGACTCCGCAACCAGTTCGCACCACTCTGCAACCAGTTCGCACCACGCAGCAACCAGTTCGCACCACTCCGCAACCAGTTTGCACCACTTCGTAACCAGTTGGCACCACTTGGCAACCAGTTCGCACCACTCCGCAACCCGCTTGCACCACTCTGCAACCCGTTCACACTACTCCGCAACCAGTTCGCACCACTTTGCAACCAGTTCGCACCACTCCGTAGCCAGTTTGCACCACATCCGCAGCCCGTTCGCACCACACCGCAACCAGTGCAACCCACTCCGCAACCAGTTCGCACCATGCTGCAACCGGTTTGCACCACTCCGCAACCAGTTCATACCACTCCGCAACCAGTTCGCACCACTCCGCAACCAGTTTGCACCAGTTCGCAACCAGTTCGGACCACTCTGCAACCAGTTCGCACCACTCCACTACCAGTTCGCACCACTCCGCAACCAGTTCGCACCACCCCGCAACCAGTTCCCACCACTGCGCAACCAGTTCGCAACACTCCGCAACCAGTTTGAACCACTCAGCAACCAGTTCGCACCACTCGGCAACCAGTTCGCACCACTCTACAACCAGTTCGCACCACTCTGCAACCTGTTTGAACCACTCAGCAACAAGTTCGCACTACTCCGCAACCAGTTCGCACCACTCCACAACCCGTTCGCACCACTCCACAGCCAGTTTGCACCACTCAACAACAAGTTTGAACCACTCCGCAACAAGTTCGGAACACTCCGCAACCTGTTCGCACCACTCCGCAACCATTTCGCACCACTACGCAACCAGTTTGTTACACTCCGCAACCAGTTCGCACCACTCCACAACCAGCTTGCACCACTCCACAACCAGTTCGCACCACTGCGCAACCAGTTCGCACCACTCCGCAACCAGTTCGCCCCACTCCGCAACCAGTTCGCACTACTCCGCAACCAGTTCGCACCACTCCACAACCAGCTTGCACCACTCCACAACCAGTTCGCACCACTGCGCAACCAGTTCGCACCACTCCGCAACCAGTTCGCCCCACTCCGCAACCAGTTCGCACTACTCCGCAACCAGTTCGCACCACTCCACAACCAGCTTGCACCACTCCACAACCAGTTCGCACCACTGCGCAACCAGTTCGCACCACTCCGCAACCAGTTCGCCCCACTCCGCAACCAGTTCGCACTACTCCGCAACCAGTTCGCACCACTCCACAACCAGCTTGCACCACTCCACAACCAGTTCGCACCACTGCGCAACCAGTTCGCACCACTCCGCAACCAGTTCGCCCCACTCCGCAACCAGTTCGCACTACTCCGCAACCAGTTCGCACCACTCCACAACCAGCTTGCACCACTCCACAACCAGTTCGCACCACTGCGCAACCAGTTCGCACCACTCCGCAACCAGTTCGCCCCACTCCGCAACCAGTTCGCACTACTCCGCAACCAGTTCGCACCACTCCACAACCAGCTTGCACCACTCCACAACCAGTTCGCACCACTGCGCAACCAGTTCGCACCACTCCGCAACCAGTTCGCCCCACTCCGCAACCAGTTCGCACTACTCCGCAACCAGTTCGCACCACTCCACAACCAGCTTGCACCACTCCACAACCAGTTCGCACCACTGCGCAACCAGTTCGCACCACTCCGCAACCAGTTCGCCCCACTCCGCAACCAGTTCGCACTACTCCGCAACCAGTTCGCACCACTCCACAACCAGCTTGCACCACTCCACAACCAGTTCGCACCACTGCGCAACCAGTTCGCACCACTCCGCAACCAGTTCGCCCCACTCCGCAACCAGTTCGCACTACTCCGCAACCAGTTCGCACCACTCCACAACCAGCTTGCACCACTCCACAACCAGTTCGCACCACTGCGCAACCAGTTCGCACCACTCCGCAACCAGTTCGCCCCACTCCGCAACCAGTTCGCACTACTCCGCAACCAGTTCGCACCACTCCACAACCAGCTTGCACCACTCCACAACCAGTTCGCACCACTGCGCAACCAGTTCGCACCACTCCGCAACCAGTTCGCCCCACTCCGCAACCAGTTCGCACTACTCCGCAACCAGTTCGCACCACTCCACAACCAGCTTGCACCACTCCACAACCAGTTCGCACCACTGCGCAACCAGTTCGCACCACTCCGCAACCAGTTCGCCCCACTCCGCAACCAGTTCGCACTACTCCGCAACCAGTTCGCACCACTCCACAACCAGCTTGCACCACTCCACAACCAGTTCGCACCACTGCGCAACCAGTTCGCACCACTCCGCAACCAGTTCGCCCCACTCCGCAACCAGTTCGCACTACTCCGCAACCAGTTCGCACCACTCCACAACCAGCTTGCACCACTCCACAACCAGTTCGCACCACTGCGCAACCAGTTCGCACCACTCCGCAACCAGTTCGTCCCACTCCACAACCTGTTCGCACTACTCCACAACCAGTTCGCACCACTCCGCAACCAGTTCGCACCACTCCGCAACCAGTTCGTCCCACTCCACAACCTGTTCGCACTACTCCACAACCAGTTCGCACCACTCCGCAACCAGTTCCCACCACTCCGCAACCAGTTCGCATCTCTCCGCAACCATTTTGCACCACTCCTCAACCAGGTTGCACCACTCTGCAACCAGTTCACACCACTCCGCAACCAGCTCGCACCACTCTGCAACCAGTTTCCACCTCTCCGCAACCAGTTTGGACCACTCCACAACCAGTCTGCAACACTTCGCAACCAGTTCGCATCACTCCCCAACCAATATGCACCAATCCCCAACCAGTTTGCACCACTCCGCAACCAGTTCGCACCACTCCACAACCCGTTCGGACTACTCCGCAACCAGTTCGCACCACTCCGCAACCAGTTCGCACCACTCCGCAACCAGTTCGCACCACTCCGCAACCAGTACAAACCACTCCACAACCAGTTCACAACACTCCGCAACCAGTTCACACAACTCCGCAAACAGTTCGAACCAATCCGCAACCAGTTCGCACCACTCCGCAACCAGTTTGCACCACTCCGCAACCAGTTCGCACCACTCCGCAACCAGTTTGCACCACTCCACAACCAGTTCGCACCACTCTGCAATCTGTTCGCACCACTTTGCAACCAGTTCGCACCACTCATCAACCAGTTCGCATCACTCTGCAACCAGTTTGCACCACTGTGCGACCAGTTCACACCACTCCGCAACCAGTTCACACCACTCCGCAACCAGTTCGTACCCCTTTGCAACCCGTTCGCACCACCCTGCAACCAGTTCACACCACTCATCAACCAGTTCGCACCACTGCGCAACCAGTTTGCACCACTCCGCAACCAGTTCGCACCACTGTGCAACCAGTTCGCACCACTCCGCAACCAGTTCACACAACTCCGCAACCAGTCGCACCAATCCGCAACCAGTTCACACCACCCCGCAACCAATTTGCACATCTCCCCAACCAGGTGGCACCCCTTCGCAACCCGTTCACAAGACTCCGCAACCCATTCGCACCACTCCGTGACCAGTTCGCACCACTCCGCGACCAGTTCGCAGCACTCCGCGACCAGGTCGCTTCACTCAGCGACCAGTTCGCACCACCCCGCAACCAGTTCCCACCACTTTGCAACCAGTTCGCACCACTCCGCAACTAGTTCGCACGACTCAGCAAAACGTTTGCACCACTCCGCAACCAGTTTGCACCACTCTGCAACCACTTCGCACCACTTTCCAGCTAGTTCGCACCACTCCGCAACCAGTTCGCACCACTCCGCAACCAGTTCACACCACTCCGCAACCAGTTCGCACCACTCCACAACCAGTTCGCACCACTCCGCAACCAGTTTGCACCACTCCGCAACCAGTTCGCACCACTCCGCAACCAGTTCGCACCACTCTGCAACCAGTTCACACCACTCCGCAGCCAGTTCACACCACTTCCGCAACCAGTTAGCACCACTCCGCAACCCGTACAAACCACTCCGCAGCCAGTTCTCACCACTCTTCAACCAGTTCGCACCACTCCGCAACCAGTTCGCACCACTCCACAACCAGTTTGCACCACCCCACAACCAGTTCGCACCACTCCGCAACCAGTTTGCACCACTCCGCAACCAATTCGGCCCCCTCCACAACCTGCTCGCACTACTCCGCAACCAGTTCACACCACTCCGCAACCAGTTCCCACCATTCCGCAACCAGTTCGCATCACTCCGCAATCATTTTGCACCACTCCGCAACCAGTTTGCACCACTCCGCAACCAGTTCACACCACTCCGCAACCAGATCGCACCCCTCTGCAACCAGTTTGCACCACTCCGCAACTAGTACAAACCACTCCACAACCAGTTCACAACACTCCGCAACCAGCTCACACAACTCCGTAACCAGTTCGCATCACTCCGCAACCAGTTCACACCACTCCGCAACCAGTTCGAACCAATCCGCAACCAGTTCGCACCACTCCACAACCAGTTTGCACCACTCCGCAACCAGTTCGCACCAGTTTGTAACCAGTTTGCACCACTCTGCAACCAGTTTGCACCACACCACAACCAGTTCTTACCACTCCGCAACCAGTTCGCACCACTCCGCACTCAGTTTGCACTACTCCGCAACCAGTTCGCACCATTCCACAACCAGTTCGCAGCACTCCGCAACCCGTTTGCACCACTCCGCAGCCAGTTAGCACCATTCCGCAACCAGTTCGCACCACTCCGCAACCAGTTCGCACCAGTCCGCAACCAGTTCGCACCACTCCACAACCAGTTTGCACCACTCTGCTGCCCGTTCGCACCACTACGCAACCAGTTTGCACCACTCCGCAACCAGTCCCCACCACTCCACAACCAGTTCGCACCACTCCGCAACCAGTTCGCACAACTCCACAACCAGTTCGCACCATTTTGCAACCAGTATGTACCATTCCAAAACCAGTTCGCACCACTCCGCCACCAGTTTGCACCACTCGGCAAGTACTTTGCACCACTCTGCAACCAGTTTGCACCACCCCGCAACCAGTTCACACCACTGTGTAACCCATTTGCACCACTCCGCAGCCAGTTAGCACCACTCTGGAGCCAGTGCGCACCACTCCTCAGCCAGTTCGCACCAGTCCACAACCAGTTCGCACCACTCCGCAACCAGTTCACACCACTCTGTAACCCATTTGCACCAATTCGCAGCCAGTTCGCACCACTCTGCATCCAGTGCGCACCACTCCTCAGCCAGTTCGTACCACTCAAAAACCAGTTCGCACCACTCCGCAACCAGTTCGCACCACTCTGCAACTAGTTCGCACCAATCCGCAACCAGTTCACACCACTCCTCAACCAGCTCGCACCACTTAGCAACCAGTTCGCACCACTCCGCAGCCAGTTTGCACCACTTCGAAACCAGTTCGCACCACTCCGCAAACTGTGAAATCCGTTTGGTCATGGTTTTTGACTTATGCCTACTTTGTTTGGTCACTGTACATGGTTACCACGCCGTGTCATTACGTATCGAATGTCTTTGTGCTTTCTTGTCGACAGCTAGTGTTCCCAAACCATTGTTAGCCCCCTTTGACTATCTGTGCCTCGTGTTATGAATTGTAAATGTTGACCACATGAAGTGAAATTCTTTGCTCATGGTCAGTGACATGTGCAGACTTTGGTTGGTCACTGTGCATTGTAGCCACACAGTGCCACTACATATTGAAGGTATGTGTACTTGCTAGTTGATAACTAGTGTTCACAAACCATTATCTTCCACCCTGACCATTTGTGCCTCGTGTTATGAGTTGTCAAAGTTTACCACACTTCGTGACATTATTTGGTCATGGTCAGTGACATATGCCTACTTTGGTTGGTCATCGTGCATGGTATCCACACTGTGCCACAACGTATTGAAGGTCCTTGTGCTTGCTAGTTGATACTTGGTGTTCCCAAACCATTGTCTTCCCCTCTGATGATTTGTGACTCTTGTTATGAGTATTCAACGCTGACCGCACACGGCGGATTTCTTTGGTCAAAGGAAGAACATATGCCTACTTTGGTCGGTCATTGTGCATGGTAGCCACACCGTGCTACTACTGACTGAAGGCCGTTTTACTTGCTCGTTGGTATCTAGTATTCCCAAGCCATTGTTTCTCCCTCTGAAAATCTTTGACCCATTAAATGGGTTGTCAACGTTGGCCACACATAGTAAAATTATTTGGTCATGGTAAGTGGCACATGCCTAATCTGGTTGGTCATTGTGCCTGGTGGCCACACCGTTCCACTACTTGTTGAAAGTCTTTGTACTTGCCAGTCAATAAATAGCAAAAGGTTTCTCCCTTTGACACCAGGTCCGTTTTTGTTGATTTGTTGCGCGTAGGTGCCTTCACTGGAATACTCCCTCCCACCCCCCTATAGGGATGTTCCGTGGACGACCCGGAGGACAGATTTGCGACCACATTATGACACCCCCCCTAATCCCCCCCT
>SZWC01002118.1:84401-105085 GCA_023375785.1 Penium margaritaceum | reverse complement strand
GCCCCCCCCCCCCCCCCATGCCACTACTTGTTGAAAATCTCTCTACTTGCTAGTTGATAAGTAGTGTTCCTAACCCATGGTTTCCCCCACTGACCATTTGTGACTCGTGTGATGAGTTTTTAGCATTGACCCCACACACTGAAATCCATTTGGTCACAGTTTGTGACATATGCCTACTTAGGTTTGTCACGGTACATGGTTAGCATGCCATGTCATTACGTATCGAAGGTCTTTGTGCTTTCTTGTTGACAGCTAGTGTTCCCAAACCATTGTTAGCCTCCTCTGACTTTCTGTGACTCGTGTTGTGAGTTTTAAATGTTTACCACATGAAGTGAAATTCTTTGTTCATGGTCAGTGACATATGCATGCTTTGGTTGCTCACTGTGCATCGTAGCCACGCTGTGCCACTACATATTGAAGTTATTTGTACTTGCTAGTCAATAACTAGTATTTAGAAACCATTATCTTCCACCCTGACCATTTGTGACTCGTGTTATGAGTTGTCAAAGTAAACCACACATAGTGACATTATTTGGTCATGGTCAGTGACATATGCCTACTTTGGTTGGTCATCGTGCATGGTATCCACATCGTGCCACAACGTATTGAAGCTCCTTGTGCTTGCTATTCCATACTTTGTGTCCCAAAACCATTGTTTCCCCCTTTGACCATTGGTGACTCGTATTATGAGTTGTCAACGTTGACCACACTCAGCGGATTTCTTTGGTCAAAGGCAGTATACATTCCTACTTTGGTCGGTCATTGTGCATGGTAGCCACACCGTGCTACTAGTGACTGAAGGTCGTTGTACTTGCTAGTTGAGAACTGATATTCCCATAGCATTGTTGCCTCCCCTGACCGTTTGTGACTCGTGTCATGGTTGGTCAACGGTGACCACCCATATTGAAAATCTCTGGTCATGGTCAGTGGCATATGCCTAGTTTGGTAATTTGGTGTGCATATGAGCCACACCGTGCCACTACATATCGAAGTTCTTTGTCCTTTATAGTCGATACATAGGGTTCCCAAACCATTGTCTCTCCCTCTGACCATGTGTGACTCGTGCCATGAGTAGTCAATGTTGACCACACACAGTGGACTTCTTCGGTCATAGCCAGAGAAATGTGCATCATTTGGTTTGTCAGTGTGCACGCTAGCCACACCGTGCCACTACTTGTTGAAGATCGTTCTACTTGCTACTTGATAACTAGTGTTCCCAATCCATGGTTTCCCCCACTGACCGTTTGTGACTTGCGTTATGAGTTTTCATAGTTAACCACACAGTTTGAAATCCGTATGGTCATGGTTAGTGACATATGCCTACTTTGGTTTGTCCTTGTACATGGTTACCACGCCATGTCACTACGTATCAAAGGTCTTTGTGCTTTCTCGTTGATAGCTAGTGTTCCCAGACCGTTGTTAGCCCCTCTGAAGATGTGTGAGTTGTGTTGTGAGTTGTGAACATTAACCACATGAAGTGCAATTCTCTGGTCATGGTCAGTGACATATGCATCTTTGGTTGGTAACTGTGCATTGTACCCACGCTGTGCCACTACATATTGAAGGTTTTTGTACTTTCTAGTCAATAACTAGTATTTCGAAACCATTATCTTCCACTCTGACCATTTATGACTCGTGTTATGAGCTGTCAAAGTTTACCACAAATGGTGATTTTTTTTGTCATGGTCAGTGATATATGCATACCTTGGTTGGTCATCGTGCATGGTATCCACACCATGCCACAACGTATTGAAGGTCATTGTGCTTGCTAGTTGATACCTGATGTTCCCAAACAATTGTTTCCCCCTCTGGCTATTTGTGACTCGTATTATGATTTGTCAACGTTGACCACACACAGCGGATTTCTTTGGTCAAAGGCAGTACATATGCCTAGTTTGGTTGGTCATTGTGCATGGTAGCCACACCGTGCTACTACTGATTGAAGGGTGTTGTACTTGCTGGCTGATCACCGATATCCCCGGACCATTGTTTCCCCCTTTGACCGTTTGTGACTCGTGTTTTGTTTGGTGAACGTTGACCACCCATATTGAAATTCTTTGGCCATGGCCAGTGACATGTGCCTAGTTTGGTTATTTGGTGTGCATAGTAGCCACAACGTGCCACTATGCATTGAAGTTATCTTTCCTTTCTAGTCCATGCATAGGGTCCCCAAACAATTGTCTCTCCCTCTGACCGTGCGTGACTCGTGTTATGAGTTGTCAATGTTGGCCATGCATACTGGATTTCTTCGGTCATAGTACGTGACGTATTAATCCTTTTGTTGGTCACTGTGCACGCTAGCCAAACCGTGCCACTACTTGTTGAAGTTCTTCGTACTTGCTAGTTGATAACCAGTGTTCCCAACCCATTTTTCCCCCCTCTGACCATTTGTGACTCGTGTTATGAGTTTTCAATATTGACCACACACTATGAAATTCGTTTGTTCATGGTTAGTGACATATGCCTAACTTGGTTTGTCACTGTACATGGTTACCATGCCGTGTCACTACATATTAAGGGCATCTGTGCTTTCTAGTTCATAGCCAGTGTTCCCCAACAGTTGTTACCCCCCTTTGACTATCTGTGACTCGTGTTGTGACTTGTCAACGCTGACCACATGAAGTGGAATTCGTTGGTCATGGTCAGTGACATATGCATACTTTGGTTGGTCACTGTGCATTGTAGCAACACTGTGCCACTACATATTGAAGGTATTTGTACTTGCTAGTCGATAACTAGTATTCACAATCCATTATCTTCCACCCTGACCATTTGTGACTCGTGTTGTGAGTTGTCAACGTTTACCACACTTAGTGACATTATTTGGTCATGGTCAATGACATATGCCTACTTTGGTTGGTCATCGTGCATGGTATCCACACCGTGCCACAACGCATTGAAGGTCCTTGTGCTTGCTATGGGATACTTGGTATTCCCGAACCATCGTCTCCCCCTCTGACCATTTGTGACTCGTATTATGAGTTGTCAACGTTGACCACACACAGTGGATTTCTTTGCTCCAAGGCAGTACATATGCCTACTTTGGTCGGTCATTGTGCATGGTAGCCACACCGTGCTAGTGCTGACTGAATGGCGTTGAACTTGCTAGTTGGTATCTAGTATTCCCAAACCATTGTTTCCCCCTCTGACAATTCGTGACCCATGTTATGGGCTGTCAACGTTGACCACACATAGTAAAATTAGTAAGTCATGATAATTGGCACATGCCCAATCTGGTTGGTCATTGTGCATGGTAGCCACACTGTTCCACTGCTTGTTGAAAGTCTTTGTACTTGCTAGTCAATAAATAGCAAAAGGTTTCTCCCTTTGACACCAGGTCGGTTTTTGTTGATTTGTTACGCATAGGTGCCTTCACTGGAATGCTCCCTCCCACCCCCCTAGAGGGATGTTCCGTGGACGACCTTGAGGACAGATTTGCGACCGCATTATGACACCCCCCCTACCCCCCACTGCTTAGGCTGAAAGGTAGAGTTGAGGGATCACAACACGGCCGCCACCCCTCAGGTCGCGAGCCTATTCTATGTTGTGTGTACGAGGATTCAAACCAAGGACCTACCACTCCAGAATGTATCTATATAAGCACTACGCCAACTCACATGGTGTTCATATGATGTCCAAATGACATTATATGGGTTCCTATGGGTAAAGGGCATTAAATAAGGGGGTGTAAGATTAGAGGGTAGTTTTCAAAAGTATGAATAATAACAGAGTTAGCTTTATCATAAGAATTTGACGCAGGCAGAATTTCAAATTTTGTAACTTCGAGCTCGAACAACCTCTCAACCATTGCTCTGATTGACCAGCCGTAAGAAGGAGAGTTGACTACACACAGTGAAACTGTTTTCATGATATTCAGGGACACGAGCATACTTTGGTTGGTCATTGTGCATGGTAGCCACACCGTGCCACCACTTCTCGAAGCGCAACAAGGGCGTGACAAGGGCACGACCAGGACACGACTAGGGCGCAACTAGGGCGCATTCAGGGTGCAACTAGGGTGCACCTAGGGCACAACTAGGACACAACTAGTGTGCAGCTAGGGCGCAACTAGGGCGCAACTAGGGCGCAACTAGGGCGCAACTAGGGTGCAACAAGGGTGCAACTAGGGCGCAAGTACGGCGCAAGTAGGGCGCAAGTAAGGCGCAACTACGGCACAATTGGAACACAGCTAGAGGGTAACAAGGGCGCAACCAGGGCGCAACTGGAGCGCAACGAAGGCGCAACGAGGGCGCAACTAGGGCGCAATGAGGGCACAATAAGGGCGCAATAAGGGCGCAACTAGGGCGCAACTAGGATGCAACTAGGGCGCAACTAGGACGCAACTAGGGCGCAACTAGGGCGCAACTTGTGGGCAACTAGGGTACAACTAGGGCGCAACTGGGGCACAACTTGGGCACAACTAGGGCATAACTAAGGCGTAACTAAGGCGCAACTAAGGCGCAACTAAGGCGCAACTAGGGCGCAAGAAGGGCACAAGTAGGACGCAACTAGGGCGTAACTTGGGTACAACTAGGGCGTAGCTAGTGCCCAACTGAGGCAAAACTAGGGCGAGAGTAGGGCGCAAGTAGGGCGCAACTAGGGCGCAACTAGGGCGCAAGTAGGGTGCAATTGGGGGCAAATAGGGTGCAATTAGGGCACAACTAGGGCGCAACTAGGACACAACTAGGGCGCAACTAGGGCGCAACTAGGGCGTAACTATGGTGGAACGAGTGCGCAACTAGGGCGCAACTAGGGCGCGACTAGGGCGCGACTAGGACGCGACTTGGGCGCAACTAGGGTCCAACTAGGGCGCAACTAGGGTGCAACTAGGGCGCAACTAGGGCGCAACTAGGGCGCAACTAGGGCGCAACTAGGGCGTAACTATGGTGGAACGAGTGCGCAACTAGGGCGCAACTAGGGCGCGACTAGGGCGCGACTAGGACGCGACTTGGGCGCAACTAGGGTCCAACTAGGGCGCAACTAGGGTGCAACTAGGGCGAAATCAGGCTGCAACTAGAGGCAACTTGGGCGCAACTAGGGAGCAACTAGGCTGCAACTAGGGCGCAACTAGTGTGCAACTAGGGTGCAACTAGGGCGCAAGAAGGGCACAACTAAGGCACAACTAGGACGCAAATATGGCGCAACTAGGGCGCAACTAAGGCGCAACTAGGGCGCAACAAGGGCACAAGTAGGACGCAACTAGAGCGCAGCTAGGGTACAACTAGGGCGTAGGTAGTGCCCAGCTGAGGCGCAACTAGGACGCAAGTTGGGTGCAGGTAGGGCGCAAGTAGGCTGCAACTTGTGCGCAAACGGGGCGCAACTAGGGCGCAACTAGGGCGCAACTAGGACGCAACTAGGGTGCAAGTAGGACGCAACTAGGGTGCAATTAGGGCGCAAGTTGGATGCAAGTAAGACGCAACTAGGGTGCAACTATGGCACAATTAGGGCGTGGCTAGTGCCCAATTGAGGCTCAACTAGGGGGTAAGTAGGTCGCCAGTAGGGTGAAAGCATGGTGCAATAAGGGCGCATGAAGGGCGCAAGAAGGAGGCAACTAGGGCGCAACTAAGACGCAACTAGGGTGCAATTAGGGCGCAACTAGGGCGCAACTAGGGCGCAACTAGGGCGTAACTAGGGCGCAACTACGGCTTAACAAGGACGTAGCGAGGGCGCAACTAGGGCGCAACGAGGGTGCAACGAGGGTGCAACTACGGCGTAACTAGGGTGCAACTAGGGCGCAACTAGGGTGCAATTAGGGCCCAAGTAGGGTACAACTAGGGCGCAACTAGGGCACAACTAGGGCACAACTAGGACGCAACTAGGGCGCAACTAGAGCCCAACTAGGGCACAACGAGGGTGCAACTAGGGCGCAACTAGGACGCAACTAGGGCGCAACCAGGGCGCAACTAGGGCGCATCTAGGGAACAACTAGGGTGCAACTAGGGCGCAACTAGGGTGCAACTAGTGTGCAAGTTGGGCGCAACTAAGGCGCAACTAAGGCGCAACTAGCACGTAAGTAGGGCACAAGTAGGCCGCAATAGGGCGCAACTAGGGCACAACTAGCGCGTAGCTAGTGCCCAACTAAGGCACAACAAGGGCGCAAGAAGGGTGCCAGTAGGGCGCAAGTAGGGTGCAATAGTGGCGCAAATACGATGCAACTAGAGCGCAACTAGGGTGCAACTAGGGCGCAACTAGGGCATGACTACGGCACGACTAGGACACGACTAGGGCGCAACTAGGTCGCGTTTAGGACGCAACTAGGGTGCAACTAGGGCGCAACTAGGGCACAACTAGTGTGCAACTAGGACGCAACTAGTGCGCACTTAGGGCGCAACAAGGGCGCAACAAGGGTTCAACTAGGGTGCAAGTACGGCGCAACTAGGGTGCAAGTATGGCGCAAATACGGCACAATTGAAACACAACTAGAGCGTAGCAAGAACGCAACTATGGCGCAACTTGAGCGCAATGAGGGCGCAACGAGGGCGCAACGGGGGCGCAATGAGGGCGCAACAAGGACGCAACAAGGGTGCAACTAGGGCGCAACTAGGGTGCAACTAGGGCGCAACTAGGGCGCAACTAGGGCGCAACTAGGGCGCAGCTTGGGCGCAACTAGGGTGCATCTAGGGCGCAACTGGGGTGCAACTTGGGCGCAACTAGGGTATAACTAAGGCGTAACTAAGGCGCAACCAAGGCGCAACTAAGGCGTAACTAGGGCGCAAGTATGGCACAAGTAGGACACAGCTAGGGCGCAACTAGGGCGCAACTAGGGCGCAACTAGGGCGCAACTAGGGCGCAAGTACGGCGCAACTAGGGCCCATCTACGGCGCAACTAGGGCGCAATTAGGACGCAACTAGGGTCCAACTAGGACGCAACTAGGGTCCAACTAGGGCGCAACTAGGGTGCAACTAGGGCGCAACTAGGGTGCAAATAGGGCGCATCTCAGGTGCAACTACGGCGCAACTAGGGTGCGACTAGGGCGCGACTAGGGCACGACTAGGGCGCAACAAGGGCACGACTTGGGCGCAACTAGGGCGCAACTAGGGCGCAACTAAGGCGCAAATAGGGCGCAAATAGGGCGCAATTAGGACGCAACTGGGGGGCAATTAGGGCGTAACTAGGGCGCAACTTGGACGCAACTAGGGCGCAAGTAGGGCATAGCTAGAGCGCAACTAGGGCGCAACTAGGGCGCACCTAGGGCGCAACTAGGGCGCAACTAGGGCAAAACTAAGGCCCTACTAGGGCGCAAATAGAGCACAAGTAGGATACACCTAGGGTGCAACTATAGTACAACTAGGGCGTAGCTAGAGCCCAACTGAGGCGCAACTAGGGCGCAAGTATGGTGCAAGTAGGGCGCAAGTAGGGTGCAACTTGTGCGCAGCTATGGCGCGCACTCAGGGCGCAACTAGGGCGCAACTAGGGCGCAACTATGATGCAAGTATGGCGCAACTAGGGTGCAACTATGGCGTAAGTAGGGCGCAATTAAGACGTAACTAGGACGCAACTATGGCACAACTAGGGCGTAGCTAGTGCCCAACTCAGGCGCAACTAGGGCGCAAGTAGGGTATAAGTATGGTGTAATTTTGGTCCAATAAGGGCGCTGGAAGGGTGCAACTAGGATGCAACTAGGGTGCAACTAGGGTGCAACTAGTTTGCAAGTTGGGCGCAACTAGGGCGCAACTTAGGCGCAACTTGGGCGCAAGTAGGGTGCAACTAGAGCGCAACTAGGGCGCAACTAGGGCGCAAGTATGGTGCAACCAGGGCGCAACTAGAGTGCAACTAAGGCGCAACTAGGGCGCAACTAGGGTACAACTAGGGTGCAACTAGTGCGCAAGTTCAACGCACCTAAGGCGCAACTAAGGTGCAGCTAGTGCGCAAGTAGGGCGCACGTAGGACGCAACTAGGGCGCAGCTAGGGCACAACTAAGACGTAGCTAGTGCCCAACTAAGGCACAACTAGGGTGCAAGTAGGGTGCCAGTAGGGCGCAATTAGGGTGCAATAAGGGGGCAAGTAGGGTGCAACTAGGGCCCAACTAGGGCGCAACTAGGGCAAAACTAGGGCACAACTAGGGCGCAACTAGGGCGCAACTGGGGCGCAACTAGAGCGCAACTAGGGCGCAACTAGGGCGCAAGTAGGGCATAACTAGGGTGTAACTAGGGCGCAACAAGGCCGCAACTAGGGCGCAACTAGGGCGTAACTAGGGTGCAACTAGGGCACAACTAGGGCGCAACCAGGACGTAACTAGATCGCAACTAGGGTGCAACTCGGGCGCATGTAGGGCGCAAGTAGGGCATAATTAGGGCGCAACTACGGCGCAAGTGGGGCACAACTAGGGCGCAACTAGGGCGTAATTAGGGCACAACGAGGGCACAACGAGGGCACAACAAGGGCGCAACAAGGGCGCAACTAGGATGGATCTAGGGTACAATAAGGGTACAACTAGGGTGCAACTAGGGTGCAACTAGGGCGCAACAAGGGCGTAGCTAGGGCACAACTGAGGCGCAAATAGGGCGCAACAAAGGCGCAACTAGGGTGCAAGTAGGGCACAAGTAGGACACAACTAGGGCGCAAATAGGGTACAGCTAGGGCGTAGCTTTTGCCCAACTCAGGCGCAACTAGGGCGCAACTAGGGTGCCAATAGGACGTAAGTAGGGTGCAATAAGGGCACAAGAAGGGCGCAACTAGGGCGCAACAATGACGCATCTAGGGCGCAAGTAGGGTGCAACTAGGGCCCTACGAGGGCGCAAGGAGGACGCAGGTAGGGCGCAACTAGGGCACAACTAAGGCACAACTAGGGCGCAACTAGGACGCAACTAGGGCCCAACTACAGCGCAACTAGGGCGCAACTAGGGCGCAACTAGGGCGCAACTAGGCCGCAACTAGGCCGCAACTATGGCGCAACTAGGGCGCAACGAGGGCACGACGAGGGCGCAACTAGAGCATCTAGGGCGCAACTAGGGAACAACTAGGGTGCAATTTGCGTGCAACTAGTATGCAAGTTGGGCGCAACTAGGGCGCAACTAAGGCGCATTTAGGGCGCAAGTAGGACGCAACTATGGCGCAACTAGGGGACAGCTAGGGCGTAGCTAGTGCCCATATGAGGCGCAACAATGGCGCAAGTAGGCGCCAGAAAGGGGCAAGTAGAGCGCAACTAGGACGCAACTAGGGCGAAACTAGGATGCAACTAGGGCGCAACAAGTGCGTAACTAGGGTGCAACTAGGGTGCAAGTAGGGCACAAATAGGGCGCAACTAGGGCGCCCGGGCGCAACAAGGGCGTAACTAGGGGGCAACTATGGCACAACTAGGGCCCAACTAGGTCGCAACTAGGGCATGACTAGGGCAGAACTAGGGCGCAGCTAGAGTGCAACTAGGGTACAACTAGTGCGCAAGTAGTACGTAATAGGGCGCGACTAGAGCGCGACTAGGGCGTGACTTGGGCACAACTAGGACGCAACTAGGGCGCAACTAGGTTGCAACTAGGGCACAACTATAGCGCAACTAAGGCGCAGCTAGGGCGCAACTGGGATGTAACTAGTGCGCAAATAGGGCGTAACTACGGCGCGACTTGGGCGCGACGAGGGCGCGACTTGGGTGCAACTAGCACGCAACTAGGGCGCAACTAGGACGCAAGTAGGGCGCAATTATGGCACAACAGGGGACAGCTAGGGCGCAACTAGAACGCAACTAGGGTGCAACTAGGGCGCAACTAAGGCGCAACTAGGGCGCAACTAGGGCGCAACTAGGGCGCAACTAGGGCGCAACTATGGCGCAACTAGGGCGCAACTAGGGCGCAACAAAGGCGCAACTATGGCGTAAATAGGGCACAAGTAGGACGCAACAAGGGCGTAAGTAGGGTACAACTAGGGCGCAGCTAGTGCCCAACCGAGGAGCAACTAGGGCGCAACTAGGGCGCAACTAAGACGCAACTAGGGTACAAGTAGGGCGCAAGGAGGGCGCAAGTAGGGTGCAAGTAGGGCACAACTAGGGCACAAGTAGAGCGCAACTAGGGCGCAACTAGGGTGCAACTAGGACGCAACTAGGGCGCAACTAGAGCACAACTAGGGCGCATTTAAGGCGCAACAAGGGCGCAACAAGGGCGCAACTAGGGCACAAATAAGGTACAAGTAGGACGCAACTAGGGTGCACTAGGTTACAACTAGGGCGTAGCTAGTTCCCAAATGAGGCGCAACTAGGGTGCAAGTAGGGTGCAAGTAGGGCGCAGGTAGGTTGCAACTTGTGCGCAACTTGGGCGCAACTAGGGCGCAACTAAGGCGTAACTATGGCGCAACTAGGGTGCAAGTAGGGCGCAACTAGGGTGCAATTAGGGTGCAAGTAGGGCGCAAATAAGATGCAACTAGGGCGCAACTAGGGCACAATTAGGGCATAGCTAGTGCCCAACTGAGGCGCAACTAGGGCGCAAGTAGGGCTCCAATATTGTGTAAGTAGGGTGCAATAAGGGCGCAAGAAGAGGGCAACAAGGGTGCAACTTGGGCGCAACTAAGACACAACTAGGGTGCAAGTAGGGTGCAACTAGGGCACAACTAGGGCGCAAGCAGGGCGCAACTAGGGCACAACTTAGGCACAATAAGGGCGCAACTAGGGCGCAACAAGGCGCAACTAGGGCGTAACTAGGGTGCAACTAGGGCGCAACTAGGGCGCAACTAGGGCGCAACTATGGCGCAACTAGGGCGCACCTAGGGCGCAACTAGAGCGCAACTAGGGCGCAACTAGGGCGTAACTAGGGCGCAATTAGGACGCACCTGGTGGCAACTAGGGCGTAACTAGGGCGCAGCTAGGGCGCAACTAGGGTCCAACTAGGGCGCAAAGGAGGGTGTAACGAGGACGCAACTAGGGCGCACCTAGGGCGCAAACAGGGTGCAACTAGGGCACAACTAGGGCGCAACTAGGGTGTAACTAGTCTGCAAGTTGGGCGCAACTATGGCGCAACTAAGGCGCAACGAGGGCGAAAGTACGACGCAACTAAGGGCGCAACTATCAAACAACTAAGGCGTAGGTAGTACCCAACTCAGGCGCAACTAGGGCGCAAGTAGGCGCCAGTAGGGCGCAAGTAGGGCACAACTAGGGCGCAACTAGGGCGCAACTAGGACGCAACTAGTGCGCAACTAGTGAGTAACTATGGTGCAACTAGGGTGCAAGTAGGACGCAACTAGAGCGCAACTAGGGCGCCCGGGTGCAACCAGGGCGCAACTAGGGGGGAACTGGGGCGCAACTTGGGCGCAACTAAGGCTCAACTAGTGCGCAACTAGGGCGCAACTAGGGCGCACCTAGGGTGCAACTAGTGGGTAACTATGCGCAACTATGGCGCGACTAGGGCGCGACTAGGGCGCGACTTGGGCGCACCTAGGGCGCAACTAGGGCGCAACTAGGGCGCACCTAGGGTACAACTAGTGCGCAACTATGGCGCAACTAGGGCACAACTAGGGCGCCACTAGGGCGCAACTAAGGCGCAACTAGGGCGCAATTAGGGCGAAACTGGGTACAACTAGGGCGTAAATAGGGCAGAACTAGGTTGCAAATAGGTTACCATTAGGGCGTAACTAGGGCGCAACTAGGGCACAACTAGGGTGCAACTACTACGCAACTAGGGCGGAACTAGGGCGCGAATAGGGTGCGACTAGGGCGCGACTAGGGCGCAACTAGGGTGCAACTAGGGCGCACCTAGGGCGCAACTAGGGCGCAACTAGGGCGCAACTATGGTGCAACTAGGACGCAACTAGGTTGCAACTAGGGTGCAACTAGGGCGAAACTAGGGGGCAACTAGGGCGCAACAAGGGTGCAACTAGGGCGCAAGTATGACGTAATTAGGGCGCAGGTAGGGCGCAACTATGGCACAAGTGGGGCACAACCAGGGCGTAACAAGGATGTAACTAGGGCGCAACTTGAGCGCAACGAGGGCGCAACAAGGGCGCAACAAGGGCGCAATGAGGGCGCAACAAGGGCGCAACATGGGCGCAACTAGTGCGCAACTAGGGCACAACTAGGGCGCAACAATGGTGCAATTAGGGCGCAACTAGGGTGCAACTAGGGCGCAACTAGGGCGCAACTTGGGCGCAACTAGGGCGCAACTAAGGCTCAACAAAGGCGCAACTAAGGCGCAACTAAGGCGCGAATAGGGCGCAAGTAGGGCACAAGTAGAACGCAGCTAGGGCGCAACTAGGGTACAACTAGGGCGTAGCTCGTGCCCTAGTGAGGCGCAACTAGGGCGAGAGTAGGGTGCAAGTTGGGCGCAACTAGGGAGCAACTAGGGCGCAACTAGGGTGCAACTAGGGCGCAACTAGGCAGCAACTAGGGTGCAACTAGGGCGCAACTAGGACGCAACTAGGGCACAACTAGGGCACAACTAGGGCACGTCTAGGGCGCAACTAGGGCGCAACTAGGGCGCAACTAGGGCGCAAGTAGGACGTAACTAGGGCACAACTAGGGCGTAGCTAGTGCCCAACTGAGGCGCAACTAGGGCGCAAGTAGGGCGCCAATAGGGTGTATGTTTGGTGCAATAAGGGCGCAAGAAGGGCGCAACTAGGGTGCAACTAGGGTGCAACTAGGGTGCAACTAGTTTGCAAGTTGGACGCAGCTAGGGCGCAACTTAGGCACAACTTGGGCGCAAGTAGGGTGCAAGTAGAGCGCAACTAGGGTGCAACTAGGGTGCAAGTATGGTGCAACCAGGGCGCAACTAGAGTGCAACTAAGGCGCAACTAGGGCGCAACTAGGGCGCAACTAGGGTGCAACTAGTGCGCAAGTTTGGCACAACTAAGGCGCAACTAAGGCGCAACTAGTGCGTAAGTAGGCCGCACATAGGACGCAACTAGGGCGCAGCTAGGGCACAACTATGACGTAGCTAGTGCCCAACTAAGGCACAACTAGGGTGCAAGTAGGGTGCGAGTAGGGCGCAATTAGGGTGCAACTAGGGCGCAAGTAGGGCGCAAGTAAGACGTAACTAGGACGCAACTATGGCACAACTAGGGCGAAGCTAGTGCCCAACTGAGGCGCAACTAGGGCGCAAGTAGGGCGCCAGTAGGGTGTAAGTTTGGTGCAATAAGGGTGCAAGAAGGGCGCAACTAGGGTGCAACTAGGGTGCAGCTAGGGTGCAACTAGTTTGCAAGTTGGACGCAACTAGGGCCCGACTTAGGCGCAACTTGGGCCCAAGTAGGGTGGAACTAGAGCGCAAACAGGGCGCAACTAGGGCACAAGTTAGTGCAACCAAGGCGCAACTAGAGTGCAACTAAGGCGCAACTAGGGCACAACTAGGGCGCAACTAGGGTGCAACTAGTGCGCAAGTTCAACGCAACTAAGGCGCAACTAACGCGTAACTAGTGCGCAAGTAGGGCGCACGTAGGACGCAGCTAGGGCGCAGTTAGGGCACAACTAGGACGTAGCTAGTGCCCAACTAAGGTACAACTTGGGTGCAAGTAGGGTGCCAGTAGGGCGCAATTAGGGTGCAATAAGGGGGAAAGTAGGGTTCAACTAGGGTCCAACTAGGGCGCAACTAGGGCGAAACTAGGGCACGACTAGGGCGCAACTAGGGCGCAACTAGGGTGCAACTAGGGCGCAACTAGGGCGAAACTAGGGTGCAAGTAGGGCGTAACTAGGGTGCAACTAGGGTGCAACAAGGGCGCAACTAGGGTGCAACTAGGGCGCAACTAGAGTGCAACTACGGCGCAACTAGGGAGCAACCAGGGCGTAACTAGGTCGCAACTATGGTGCAACTCGGGCGCAAGTAGGGCGCAAGTAGGGCTCAATTAGGGCGCAACTACGGCGCAAGTAGGGCACAACTAGGGCACAACTAGTGCACAACTAGGGCGCAAAGGGGCGCAACGAGTGCACAACAAGGACGCAACAGGGGCGCAACTAGGACGCAACTAGGGTACAACAAGGGCACAACTAGGGCGCAGCTAGGGTGCAACTAGGGCGCAACAAGGGCGCAGCTAGGGCACAACTGAGGCGCAAATAGGGCGCAACAAAGGCACAACTAGGGTGCAAGTAGGGCACAAGTAGGACGCAACCAGTCCGCAAATAGGGTACAGCTAGGGCGTAGCTAGTGCCCAACTGAGGCGCAACTAGGGCCCAAGTAGGGCGCCAATAGGACGTAAGTAGGGTGCAATAAGGGCACAAGACGGGCGCAAATAAGGCACAACAAGGACGCATCTACGGAGCAAGTAGGGCGCAACTAGGGCGCAACGAGGGCGCAAGGAGGACGCAGGTAGGGTGCAACTAGGGCAAAACTAAGGTGCAACTAGGGCGCAACGAGGACGCAACTAGGGCCCAACTACGGCGTAAGTAGGGCGCAACTAGGGTGCAACTATGGCGCAACTAGGGCGCAACTAGGGCGCAACTAGGGCGCAACTATGGCGCAACTAGGGCGCAACAAGGGCGCAACGAGGGCGTGACTAGGGCACAACTAGGGCGCAACTAGTGCGCAACTATGGTGCAACTAGGGCGCAACTAGGGTGTAACTAGGGTGTAACTAGGGCGGAACTAGGGGGCAACTAGGGCGCAACAAGGGTTCAACTAGGGCGCAAGTAGGACGTAATTAGGGCGCAAGTAGGGTGCAACTATGGCACAAGTGGGGCACAACCAAGGCGTGACAAGGATGCAACTAGGCCGCAACTTGAGTGCAACGAGGGCGCAACAAGGGCGCAACAAGGGTGCAATGAGGCTGCAACAAGGGCGCAACAAGGGCGCAACTAGGGCGCAACTAGGGCGCAACTAGGGTGCAATAATGGTGCAATTAGGGCGCAACTAGGGTGCAATGAGGGCGCAACTAGGGTTCAACTTGGGCGCAACTAGGGCGCAACTAAGGCGCAACTAAGGCGCAACTAAGGCGCAACTAAGGCGCAATTAGGGCGCAAGTAGGGCACAAGTAGGACGCAGCTAGGGCGCAACTAGGGTACAACTAGGGTGTAGCTCGTGCCCAACTGAGGCGCAACTAGGGCGAGAGTAGGGCGCAAGTTGGGCGCAACTAGGGAGCAACTAGGGCGCAACTAGGGCGCAACTAGGGTGCAACTAGGCCGCAACTAGGGCGCAACTAGGGCGCAAGTAGGGCACAACTAGGGCACAACTAGGGCACGTCTAGGGCGCAACTAGGGCGCAACTAGGGGGCAACTAGGGCGCAACTAGGGCGCAACTAAGGCGCAACTAAGGCGCAACTAAGGCGCAACTAAGGCGCAACTAAGGCGCAACTAAGGCGCAACTAAGGCGCAACTAAGGCGCAACTAAGGCGCAACTAAGGCGCAACTAAGGCGCAACTAAGGCGCAACTAAGGCGCAACTAAGGCGCAACTAAGGCGCAACTAAGGCGCAACTAAGGCGCAACTAAGGCGCAACTAAGGCGCAACTAAGGCGCAACTAAGGCGCAACTAAGGCGCAACTAAGGCGCAACTAAGGCGCAACTAAGGCGCAACTAAGGCGCAACTAAGGCGCAACTAAGGCGCAACTAAGGCGCAACTAAGGCGCAATTAGGGCGCAAGTAGGGCACAACTAGGGCACAACTAGGGTGCGACTAGGGCACAACTAGGGCGCAACTAGGGTGGAACTAGGGCGCAACTAGGGCGCAACTAGGGTGCAACTAGGGCGCAACTAGGGCGCAACTAGGGCGCAAGTAGGGCACAACTAGGGCACAACTAGGGCACGTCTAGGGCGCAACTAGGGCGCAACTAGGGGGCAACTAGGGTGGAACTAGGGTGCAACTAGGGTGCAACTAGGGAGCAACTAAGGCGCAACTAGGGCGCGACTAGGGCGTGACTAGGGCGCGACTAGGGTGCGACTAGGGCGGGAACTGGGCGCAACTAGGGTGCAACTAGGGCGCAACTAAGTTGCAACTAGGGCACAAATAGGGCGCAAATAGGGCGCAACTAGGGCGCAAGTAGGACGTAACGAGGGCACAACTAGGGTGCAAGTAAGGTGCAACTAGGGTGCACCTAGGGTGCAACTAGGGCGCAACTAAGGCGCAACTAGGGCGCGACTAGGGCGTGACTAGGGCGCAACTAGGGTGCGACTAGAGCGGGATTTGGGCGCAACTAGGGTGCAACTAGGGCGCAACTAAGGCGCAACTTGGGCACAAGTAGGGCGCAACTAGGGCGCAACTAGGGCACAAGTAGGGTGCAAGTAGGGCGCAACTAGGGTGCAACTAGGGTGCAACTAGGGCGCAACTAGGGCGCAACTAGGGTGAAACTAGCGTGCAAGCTGGGCGCAACTAGGGCGCAACTAGGGCGCAACTAGGACGCTAGTAGGACGCAACTAGGGCGCAACTAGAGCGCATCTAGGGTGCAACTACCGAGCAACTAGGGTGCAAGTAGGGCGCAACTAGGGCACATCTAGGGCGCAACTAGGGCGCAAGTAGGACGCAACTAGGGTCCAACTAGGATGCAACTAGGGCACATCTAGGGCGCAACTAGGGCGTAACTAGGGCGCAACTAGGGTGCAACTAGGGCGCATCTAAGGTGCAACTACGGCGCAACTAGGGCGCAACTAGGGCGCGACTAGGGCGCGACTAGGGTGCAACAAGGGCGCGAGTTGGGCGCAACTAGGGCGCAGCTAGTGCGCAACTAAGGCGCAAATAGGGCACAAATAGGGGGCAATTAGGGCGCAACTGGGGGCAACTAGGGTGCAACTAGGACGCAAGTTGGACGCAACTAGGGCGCAACTAGGGCACAACTAGGGCGCAACTAGGGCGCAACTAGGGCGCACCTAGGGTGCAACTAGAGCGCAACTAGGGCGAAGCTAAGGCGCAACTAGGGTGCAAATAGAGCACAAGTAGGATGCACCTAGGGCGCAACTAGAGTACAACTAGGGCGTAGCTAGAGCCCAACTGTGCGTAACTATGGTGCATCTAGGGTGCAAGTAGGGCGCAACTAAGGCGGAACTAGGGCGCCCGGGTGCAACTAGGGCGCAACTAGGGGGAAACTAGGGCGCAATTGAGGCGCAACTGGGACGCAACTAAGGCTCAACTAGGGCGCAACTAGGGTGCAACTAGGGCGCACCTAGGGTGCAACTAGTGCGCAACTATGGCGCAACTAGGGCGCGACTAGGGCGCGACTAGAGCCAACTTGGGTGCAACTAGGGTGCAACTAGGGCACAACTAGGGCGCAATTAGGGCGCAACTGGGCACAACTAGGGCGCAAATAGGGCGGAACTAGGTTGCAACTAGGGTACCATTACGCCGCAACTAGGGCGCATTTAGGGCACAACTAGGGTACAACAAGTACGCAACTAGGGCGCAACTAGGGTGCAACTAGGGTGCGAATAGGGCACGACTAGGGCGCGACTAGGGCGCAACTAGGGTGCAACTAGGGCGCAACTAGGGCGCAACTAGGGCGTAACTAGGGCGCAACTATGGTGCAACTAGGGCGCAACAAGGGTGTAACTAGGGTGCAACTAGGGGGAGACTAGGGGGCAACTAGGGCACAACAAGGGTGCAACTAGGGCGCAAGTAGGACATAATTCGGGCGCAAGTAGGGCGCAACTATGGCACAAGCGGGGCACAACCAGGGCGTAACAAGGATGCAACTAGGGCGCAACTTGAGCGCAACAAGGGCACAACAAGGGTGCAACAAGGGCGCAATGAGGGGGCAACAAGGGCGCAACAAGGGCGCAGCTAGGGTGCAACTGAGGCGCAACTAGGGCGCAACAATGGTGCAATTAGGGGGCAAATAAGGTGCAACTAGGGCGCAACTAGGGCACAACTTGGGCGCAACTAGGGCGCAACTAAGGCGCAACTAAGGCGCAACTACGGCGCAACTAAGGTGCAACTAGGGCGCAAGTAGGATACAAGTTGGACGCAGCTACGGCGCAACTAGGGTATAACTAGGGCGTAGCTCGTGCCCAACTGAGGCACAACTAGGGCGAGAGTAGGGTGCAAGTTGGGCGTAACTAGGGAGCAACTAGGGCGCAACTAGGGCGCAATTAGGGCGCAACTAGGCCGCAACTAGGCCGCAACTAGGGCGCAAGTAGGGCGCAACTAGGGCACAAGTAGGGCACGTCTAGGGCGGAACAAGTGCGAAACTAGGGCGCAACTAGGGCGCAAGTAGGACGTAACTAGGGCACAACTAGGGCACAACTAGGGTGCAACTAGGGTGCAACTAAGGCGCAACTAGGATACAAATAGGGTGCAACTAGGGCGCAACTAGCGTACAAGTAGGGCGCAAGTAGGGCGCACCTAGGGTGCAACTAGGGTGCAACTAGGGCGCAACAAGGGCGCAACTAGAGTGTAACTAGTGTGCAAGTTAGGCGCAACTAGGGCACAACTAAGGCGCAACTAGGAGGCAAGTAGGGCACAACTAGAGCGCAACTAGGGCGCAACTAGGGCGCAACTAGGGCACAACTAGGGCACAACTAGGGCACGTCTAGGACGCAACTAGAGCGCAACTAGGGCGCAACTAGGGCGCAAGTAGGACGGAACTAGGGCACAACTAGGGCGCAACTAGGGCGCAACTAATGTGCAACTAGATTACAACTAGGGCACAACTAAGGCGCAACTAGGGCGCGACTAGGGCGCGACTAGGGCGCGACTACGGCACGACTAGGGCACGACTTGGGCGCAACTAGGGTGCAACTAGGGCGCAACCAAGGCGCAACTAAGGCGCAGCTATGGCACAATTAGGACGGATTTGGGGGCAGCTAGGGCGTAGCTAGTGCTTATGTGAGGGGCAACTAGGGTGCAAAAAGGGCGCCGGTAGGGTGCAGGTTTGGTGCAATAAGGGCGCAACAAGGGCGCAACCAGTGTGCAACTAGGGCGCAACTAGGAGGCACCTAGGGCACAAGTAGGGTGCAACTAGGGTGCAACTAGGGCGCAAGTAGGGCGCAAGTAGGGTGCAACTAGGGTGCAACTAGGGCCCAACTAGGGTGCAACTAGTGTGCAAGGTGGGCGCAACTAGGGCGCAACTAAGACGCAACTAGGATGCAAGTAGGGCGCAACTAGAGCGCAACTATGGCGCAACTAGGGCGCAACTATGGCGCAACTAGGGCGCAAGTAGGGTGCAACTAGGGTGCAACTAGAGCGCAAGTATGGCACAACTAGGGCGCAACTAGGGCGCAACTACGTTGCAACTAGTGCGCAAGCTGGTCGCAACTAAGGCGCTACTAAGGCGCAACTAGGGCGTGAGTAGGGCACAAGTAGGACACAACTAGCACCCAATTCGGGCACAACTAGGGCGTGACTAGTGCCCAAACTAAGGCACAACTAGGGCAGAAGTAGGGTGCTAGTAGGGCGCAAATAGGGTACAATGAGGGTGCAAATAGGGTGCAACTAGGGTGCAACTAGGGCGCAACTAGGCCGCAACTAGGGCGCAACTAGGGCGCAACAAGGGCATGACTAGGGCGCAACTAGGGTGCAGCTAGGGCACAACTAGGGTGCAACTAGGGCGCAACTAGGGCGCAACGAGGGCGTAACTAGGGCGCAACTAGGGCGCAACTTGGGCGCAACTAGGCCGCATCTAGGACGCAACTAAGGCCCAACTAGGACGCAACTAGGGCGCAACTAAGGCGCAACTAGGGCTCAAGTAGGGCACAAGTAGGACGCAAGTAGGACGCAACTAGGGCACAACTAGGGCGTAGCTAGTGCCCAACTGAGGCGCAACTAGGGCACAAGTAGGACGTAAGTAGGGTGCAAGTAGGGTGCAACTAGTGCACAACTAGGGCGCAACTAGGGCGCAACTAGGGTGCAACTAGGGCGGAACTAGTGCGCAACTAGGGTGCAACTAGGGCACTGCTAGGGTGCAACTAGGGCGCAACTAGGGCGCAACTAGGGCGCAACTAGGGTGCAACTAGGGTGCCACTAGGGCGCAACTAGGGCGCAACTAGGGTGCAAATAGGGTGCAACTAGGGCGCAACTAGTTCCCAACCGAGGCGCAACTAGGGCGCAACTAGGACATTACTAGGGCGTAACTAGGGCGCAACTAGGGCGCAACTAGTACGGAAACAGGGTGCAATCAGGGCGCAACTAGTGCGCAACTAGGGCGCAATTAGGGTGCGACTAGGGTGCAACTAGGGCGCGACTAGGACGCAACTAGGGTGCAAGTAGGGCGCAAGTAAGACGCAACTAGGGCGCAACTAGGGCACAACTAGGGCGTAGCTAGTGTCCAACTAAGGCGCAACTAGGGCGCAAGTAGGGCGCCAGTAGGACGTAAGCATGGTGCAATAAGGGCGCAAGAGGGGCGCAACTAGGGTGCAACTATGGCGCAACTAGGACGCGACTAGGGCGCAAGTATGGCCCAAATAGGGCGCAAATAGGGCGCAAGTATGGTGCAACTAGGGCACAACTAAGGCGCAACCAGGGCGTAACGAGGGGGAAACTAGGGCGTAACCAGGGCGCAACTAGAGCGCAACTAGGGCACAACTTGCGCGCAACTAAGACGCAACTAGGGCGCAACTAGGGTGCAACTAGGGTGCAACTAGGACGTAAATAGGGCGCAACAAGGGCGCAACGAGGGCGCAACTAGGGCGCGACAAGGGCGCAACAAGGGCGCAACTAGGGCACATCTAGGGTGCAAATAGGGCGCAACTAGGGCACAACTAGGGCACAACTAGGACGCAACTAGGTCGTAACTAGGGCGCAACTAGGGCGCAACTAGGGCGCAACTAGGGTGCAACTAGGGCGCAACTAGGGCGCAACTTGGGCGCAACTAGGGCGCAACTAAGGCTCAACAAAGGCGCAACTAAGGCGCAACTAAGGCGC
>SZWC01002118.1:48687-84350 GCA_023375785.1 Penium margaritaceum | reverse complement strand
AGGGCGCAACTAGGGTGCAACTAGGGTGCAACTAGGACGTAAATAGGGCGCAACAAGGGCGCAACGAGGGCGCAACTAGGGCGCGACAAGGGCGCAACAAGGGCGCAACTAGGGCACATCTAGGGTGCAAATAGGGCGCAACTAGGGCACAACTAGGGCACAACTAGGACGCAACTAGGTCGTAACTAGGGCGCAACTAGGGCGCAACTAGGGTACAACTAGGGCGCAACCGGGGCGCAACCAGGGCGCAGCTAGGGCGTAACAAGGGCACAACTAGGGCACAACTAGGGTGCAACTAGGGTGCAACTAGTGTACAAGTTGCGCGCAACAACGGCGTAACTAAGGCGCAACTAGCGCACAAGTAGGGCACAAGTAGGACGCAAGTAAGGCGCAATTAAGGCACAAAAGGGCGTAGTTTGTGCCCAACTAAGGCACAACTAGGGCGCAAGAAGGGTACCAGTGTGGCGCAATTAGGGTGCAATGAGGGCGCAAATATGGTGTAACTAGAGCGCAACTAGGGCGCAACTAGGGCGCAACTAGGTCGTGACTAGGGCGCGACTAGGGCGCGACTAGGGCGCAACTAGGGCGCAACTAGGGCGCATCTAGGGCGCAACTAGGGTGCAACTAGGGCGCAACTAGGGCGGAACTATGGTGCACCTAGGGCGCAACTAGGGCGCAACTAGGGCGCAACTAGGACGCAACTATGTCGCAGCTAGGGCCAATAAGGGTGCAACTAGAGCACAAGTAGGGCGCAAGTAGGACGCAATTAGGGAGCAGCTACGGCACAAGTGGGGCACAACTAGGGCGTAACAAGGGTGCAATTTGAGCGCAACGAGGGCGCAATGAGGGTACAACAAGGGCACAACAAGGGCGCAACAAGGGCGCAACTAGGTAACAAGTAGGACCCAACTAGGGTGCAACTATGGCGCAACTAGGACTCAACTAGGGCGCGACTATGGCGTGACTAGAGCGCGACTAGGGCGCGACTAGGACGCGACTTGGGTGCAACTAGGGCGCAACTAGGGTGCAACTAAGGTGCAACTCGGGCGCAACTAGGGCGCAATAAGGACGCAACTGGGGGCAACTAGGGTGCAAATAGGGTGCAACTTGGGCGACACTAGGCCGCAACTAGGGCACAACTAGGGCGCAACTAGGGTGCAACTATGGCACACCTATGGCGCAACTAGGGCGCAACTAGGGCGAATCTAAGGCGCAACTAGGGCGCAAACAGGGCACAACTAGGACGGAACCAGGGCGCAACCAGGGTACAACTAGTGCGTAGCTAGTGCCCAACTGAGGCGCAACTAAGGCGCAAGTAGGTTGGAAGTAAGACGCAAGTAGGTTGCAACTTGTGCGCAACTAGGGCGCGCACTGAGGGCGTAACTAGGGCGCAAATAGGGTGCAAGTATGGTGCAACTAGGGTGCAACTAGGGTGCAAGTAACGCGCAAGTAAGGCGCAACTAGGGCGCAACTAGGGCACAACTAGGGCATAGCTAGTGCCCAACAGAGGTGCAACTAGGGCGCAAGTAGGGCACCAGTAGGGTGTAAGTTTGGTGCAATAAGGGCACAAGAAGGGTGCAACTAGGGTGCAACTAGGACGTAACTAGGTCGCGCCTATGGCGCAACTAGGGCACAACTAGGGTGCAACTAGGGCGCAAGTAGGGCGCAAGATGCGCGCAAGTAGGGCACAACTAGGGCTCAACTAGGGCGCAACTAGGGCGCAACTAGGGCATAACAAGGGTGCAACTAGTGTTCAAGTTGGGCGCAACTAGGGCGCAACGAAGGTGCAAATAAGGCGCAAGTAGTGCGCAACTAGAGCGCAACTAGGGCACACTACGGCGCAACTAGGGCGCAAGTAGGGTGCAACTACGGTGCATCTAGAGCGCAAATAGGGCACAACTAGGGCGCAACTAGGGCGCAACTAGTGTGCAACTAGTGCACATGTTGTGCGCAACTAAGGCGCTACTAAGGCGCAACTAGCGCGCAAGTAGGGCACACAAAGGACGCAACTAGCGCGCAATCAGGGCACAACTAGGGCGTAGCTAGTGCCCAACCAAGGCACAACTAGGACGCAAGTACGGTGCTTGTAGGGCGCAAGTAGGGTGCAATAAGGACGCAAATAGGGTGCAACTGAGGTGTAACTGGGGCGCAACTAGGGCGCAACTAGGGCGCAACTAGAGCGCGACTAGGGCGCAACAATGGCGCAACTAGGGCGCAACTAGGGCGCAACTAGAGCGCAACTATGGCGCAACTAGGGCATAACTAGGGTGCAACTAGGGTGCAACTATGGCGCAACTAGACCGCATCTAGGGCGCAACTAAGGCGCAACTAGGGTGCAACTAGGACGCAACTAAGGCGCAACTAGGGTGCAAGTAGGGCACAAGTAGGACGCAACTAGGGCGCAACAAGGGTACAACTAGGGTGTAGCTAGTGCCCAAGTGAGGCGCAACTAGGGCGCAAGTAGGGCGTAAGTAGGGCACAAGTAGGGTGCAACTAGTGCGCAACTAGAGTGCAACTAGCGCACAACTAGGGCGCAACTAGGGCCTAACTAGGGTGCAACTAGGGCGTAACTAGGGTGCAACTAGGGCACAACTTGGGCGCAACTAGGGCGCAACTAGGGCGCAACTAGGACGCAACTAGGACGCAATTCGGGTGCAACTAGGGTGCAACTAGGGCACAACTTGGGCACAACTAGGACACAATTAAATCGCAACTAGGGCGCAACTAGGATGCAAGTAGGGCACAACTAGGGCGCAACTAGTGCGCAACCAGGGTGCAAACAGGACGGAGTTTGGACGCAACTAGGGTGCAACTAGGGTGCAACTAGGGCGCAACAAGGGCGCAACTAGGGTACAAGTAGGATGCAACTAGGGCGCAACTAGGGTACAACTAGGGCGCAAGTAGGACGCAAGTAAGACGCAACTAGGGTACAACTAGGGTACAACTAGGGCGTAGCTAGTGCCCAACTAAGGCGCAACTAGGGTGCAAGTAGGCGCCAGTAGGGCGCAAGAAGGGTGCAACTAGCGTGCAAGTAGGGTGCAACTAGGTTGCAACTAGGGTGCAACTAGGGCGCAACTATGGTGCAACTAGGACGCAACTAGGCACAACTAGGGCGCAACTAGGGCGTAACTAGGGTGAAACAATGGTGCAACTAGGGCGCAACTAGGGCGCGATTAGGGCGCAACTAGGGCGCAACTAGGGGGCAACCGGGGCGCAACCAGGGCGCAACTAGGGCGCAACTAGGGTGCAACTAGGGCGCAACCGGGGCGCAACCAGGGCGCAACTAGGGCGCAACTAGGGCACAAATACGGCGCAACTAGGGCGCATTTAGGGTGCAACTAGTGTGCAAGTTCGGCTCAAGTAAGGCGCAACTAAGGCGCAACTAGCACGCAAGTAGGGCACAAGTAGGATGCAACTAGGGCGCAACTAGGGCACAACTAGGGCGTAGCTAGTGCCCAACTAAGGCACAACTAGGGCGCAAGTAGGGTGCCACTAGGGCGCAAGTAGGGTGCAATAAGAGCGCAAGTAGGGTGCAACTAGGGCGGAACTAGGGCACAACTAGGGCGCGACTAGGGCGCAACTAGGGCGCAGGAGAGCGCAACTAGGGCGCAACTAGGCAGCAACTAGGGTACAACTAGGGCGCAACTAGGGCGCAAGTAGGCCGCAACTAGGGCGCAACGCGGGCGGAACTAGGGGGCAAGTAGGGCGCAACTAGGGCGCAACTAGGGTGCAACTAGGGTGCAACTCGGCGCATGTAGAGCGTAAGTAGGGCGCAAGTACGCCCGGTCTACGTTTGTGTGACCCGGCTTTGGTTTCTGCGACCCGGCTTTGGTTTATGTGACCCAGCTTTGGTTTTTGTGACCCGGCTTTAGTTTATGTGACCCGGGTTTGGTTTCTGTGACCCGGGTTTTGTTTCTGTGATCCGGCTTTCGTTTCTGTGGCCCAGCTTTGGTTTCTGTGATCCGGCTTTGGTTTATCCAGCTTTGATTTCTCTGACCTGGCTTTGGTTTTTGTGACCTGTCTTTGGTTTCTATGCCCTGGCTTTCGTTTCTGTGACCCGGCTTTGGTTTCTATGACCCGGCTTTGGTTTTTGTTAACTGGCTTTGGTTACTGTGACCCGGCTTTGGTTTCTGTGACCTGGCGTTGGTCTCTCTTACCCGGCTTTGGTTTATGTGAACCGCCTTTGGTTTCTGGGACCCGGCTTTGGGCTCTGTGACCTGGCTTTGGTTTATGTGACCCGGTTTTTGTTTGTGTGACCCGGCTTTGGCTTATGTGACCCGGCTTTGTGTGACCCGGCTTTGGTTTATGTGACCCAGCTTTGGTTTCTGTGACCCGGCTTTGGTTTCTGTGACCCGGCTTTGGTTTCTGTGACCCGGATTTGGTTTCTGTGATCCGGATTTGGTTTCTGTGACTCGGCTTTTGTTTGTCTGACCCGGCTTTGGTCTCTGTGACCCATCTTTGGTTTCTATGACCCGGCTTTGTTTTTTGTGACCCGGTTTTGGTTTATTTGACCCGGTTTTGATTTATGAGACCCGGATTTGGTTTCTGTGACCCGGCTTTGGTTTATGTGACCCAGCTTGCTTTCTGTGACCCGGCTTTGGGTTATGTGACCTGACTTTAGTTTCTGTGACCCGGCTTAGGTTTATGTGACCAGCGTAGGTTTCGGTGACCCGGCTTTGGTTTATGTGACCGGGCTTTGGTTTGTGTGACCTGGCTTTGGTTTCTGTGACCTGACTTTGGTTTTTGTGACCCGGCTTTGGTTTCTGTGACCCGGCTTTGCTTTCTGTGACCTGGCTTGGGTTCTTGTAAACTGGCTTTGGTTCTGTAACCCGGCTTGGTTTATGTGACCCGGCTTTGGTTTTGTGACCCGGCTTTGGTTTTTGTAAACTGGCTTTGGTTCTGTAACCCGGCTTGGTTTATGTGACCCGGCTTTGGTTTTGTGACCCGGCTTTGGTTTTTGTGACCCGGCTTTGGTTTCTGTCACCCGGATTTGGTTTCTCTGACCCGGCTTTGGTTTTTGTAACCCGGCTTTGGTTTTTGTGACCCGGCTTTAGTTTATGTGACCCGGCTTTGGTTAATCTGATCCAGCTTTGGTTTCTTTGGCCCAGCTTTGGTTTCTGTGTACCGGCTTTGGTTTACCCAGCTTTGGTTTCTTTGAGCTGGCTTTGGTTTCTTTGACCCGTCTTTGGTTTCTATGACCCGGCTTTCATTTCTGTGATCCAGCTTTGGTTTTTGTGACCCGGCTCTGGTTTATGTGACCCGGCTTTGGTTTCTGTGACCCGGCTTTGGTTTCTGTGACCCAGCTTTGCGTTCTACGACTCGGCGTTGGTTTCTGTGACCCGGCTTTGGTTTCTGTGACCCGGCTTTGGTTCATGGCACCGTTTTTGGTTCTTGTGACCCGGCTTTGGTTTCTGTGACCCGGCTTTGGTTTCTGTGACCCGGCTTTGGTTCATGGCACCGTTTTTGGTTCTTGTGACCCGGCTTTGGTTTCTGTGACCTGGGTTTGGTTTCTGTGACCCAGCTTTGGCTTCTGTGACTCGGCTTTCTGTTACCCGGCTATGGATTCTGTGACCCGGCTTTGGTTTGTGTGACCCGGCTTTGGTTACTTTGACCCATCTTTGGGTTGTGTGACCCGGCTTTGGTTTTTGTGAGCCGGCTTTGGTTTGTGTGACCCGGCTTTGGTTTCTGTGACCCGGCTTTGGTTTCTGTGACCTGGCTTTGGGTTCTGTGACCCGGCATTGGTTTCTGTGACCCAGCTTTTGTGTCTGTGACCTGGCATTAGTTTTGTGTAACCCGAGTTTGGTTGCTGTGACCCGGCTTTGGTTTCTGTGATCCGGTTTTGGTTTATGTGACCCGGCTTTGGCTTCTGTGACCCGGCTTTGCTTTGTGTGACCCGGCTTTGGTTTCTATGACCCGGCTTTGGTTTCTCTGACCCGGCTATGGTAACTGGCACCCACCCGGCTTTTTTGTGACCCTGCTTTGGTTTCTGTGACCCGGCTTTGGTTTATGTGACCCGGCTTTGGCTTCTGTGACCCGGCTTTGCTTTGTGTGACCCGGCTTTGGTTTCTATGACCCGGCTTTGGTTTCTCTGACCCGGCTATGGTTTATGTGACCCGGCTTTGGTTTTTGTGACCCTGCTTTGGTTTCTGTGACCCGGCTCTGGTTTCTGTGACCCGGGTTTGGTTTGTGTGACCTGGCTTTGGTTTCCTTGACCTGGCTTTTGTTTCTGTGAGGCGGCTTTGGTTACTGTGACCAGGCTCTGGTTTGTGTGACCCCGCTTTGGTTTCCGTGACCTGGTTTTGGTTTCTGTGACCCGGCTTTGGGTCTGTGACCTGGCTTTGGTTGCTGTGACCCGGCTTTCGTTCCAGTGATCCGGCATTGGATCCTGTGACCCGGCTTTGGTTTCTGTGACCCAGCTCTGGTTTCTATGAACGGGCTTTGGTTTTTGTGCTCCGGCTTTGGGTTGCTGACCCGGCTTTCGTTCTGTGACCCGGCTTTGGTTTTTGTGATCCGGCTTTGGTTTCTGTGACACGGCATAACACGAGTCACAAACAGTCAGAGGGGGAAACCATGGTCCGGGAATATCAGTTCTCAACTAGCAAGTACAACGCCCTTCAACAAGTAGTAGCACGGTGTGGCTAGCGTGCATAGTGACCAACAAAAGGATGCATATATCACTGACTATGACCGAAGAAGTCCACTATGTGTGGTCAACATTGACAACTCTTAACACGAGTCACCAATGGTCATAAGGAGAGACAATGGTTTGGGAACCCTGTGTATCAACTAGAAAGGATACAGAACTTCGATACGTAGTGGCACGGTGTGGCTGATATGCACACCAAACAACCAAACAAGACATATGTCACTGACCATGGCCAGAGAATATCAATATGGGTGGTAAACGTTGACCAACCATAACATGAGTCACAAACAGTCAGGGGAGGAAACAATGCTATGGGAATATCAGTTCTTAACTAGCAAGTACACCGACCTTCAGTCAGTAGTAGCAGGGCGTGGCTACCATGCACAATGACCGACCAAAGTAGACATATGTACTACCTTTGACCAAAGAAATCCGCTGTGTGTGGTCAACGTTGACAACTCATAATACGAGTTACAAATGTTGAGAGGGGTGAACAATGGTTTGGGAAAACCAAGTAGCAAATAGCAAGCACAAGGAGCTTCAGTACGTTGTGGCACGGTGTGGATACCATGCATGATGAATAACCAAAGTAGGCATATGTCACTGACCATGACCATATAATGTCACTAAGTGTGATAAACTTCCACAACTCATAACACGAGTCACAAATGGTCAGGGTGGACGATATGGTTTATGAATACTAGTTATTGACTAGCAAGTACAATTACGTTCAAGATGTAGTGGCACAGTGTGGCTACAATGCACAGTGACCAACCAAAGTACGCATATGTCAATGACCACGAACAAAGAATTTCACTTCATGTGGTCAACATTTACAACTCACAACATAAGTCACAGATAGTCAGAGGGGGCTAACAATGGTTTGGGAACACTAGCTATCAACAAGAAAGCACAAAGACATTTGATACATAATGACACGGCGTGGTAACCATGTACAGTGACAAACCAAAGTAGGAATATGTCACACCCCATGCCCAAACGGATTTCATAGTGTGTGGTCAACGTTGAAAACTCATAACACGAGTCACAAATGGTCAGTGGGGGAAACCATGGCGTGGAAACACTAGTTATAAACTAGCAAGTAGAAAGATTTCAACAAGTAGTGGCACGGTGTGGCTAGCGTGCACAGTGACCAACCAAAGGATGCACACGTCACTGACTATGACCGAGGAAGTCCACAATGTATGGTCAACATTGACAACTCATAACACGAGTCACAAATGGTCAAAGGGAGAGACAATGGTTTGGGAACCATATGTATTGACTAAAAAGGACAAAAAACTTCAATACGTAGTGGCACGGTGTGGCTACTATGCACACCAAACAACCAACTAGGCATATGTCACCAACCATGATGAAAGAATTTCAATATGGGTGGTCAACATTCACCAACCATAACACGAGTCAGAAACGGTCAGGGGGGGAAACAATGGTCTGTGAATATCAGTTCTCAACCAGCAAGTACAGCAACCTTCAATCAGTATAGGCACGGTGTGGCTACCATGCACAATGACCGACCAGAGTAGGCATATGTACAACCTTTGACCAAAGAAATACGCTGTGTGTGGTCAGTGTTGACAACTCATAATAGGAGTCACAAATGTTCAGAGGGGGAGACAATGGTTTGGGAACACCAGGTATCAACTAGCAAGCACAAGGACCTTCAATAATTTGTGGCTAGGTGTAGATACCATGCACGATGTGTCAACCGGCCTGAGGCAAACGGACTAGAAAACAGGGCCGACACAATAGCACCTGCCGTCCGCTCCTAGCATTTCAGCTCGGAGAAGATATCACCCTCAGGATCACGGTTCCACACTGAGTAGTTCCTAGGTAATCACTTGCTAGCAACTGTGTCCACTTAACACTTGGTCACTTTCGCGCAAAGTGCTAGTCAAAGACTAACTCTTGGGGCTTAGACCAACCAGTGTCTTCTTTATACTGTTCCTTAGTTGGACAACTCTGTGAGGAGCATCTAAGGCCAGATTGTGTAATTAGAATGAGGAATGAGCCTGGTACATATAGTCCTAGGCCTGGCTTCTAAGGTGTGTGGGTAGTGACACTTTTGGGGTGGTCACTCCACACCACATCACTAGTCCGCCAATTGGCGCATCCACTGACCGCCAAGTGGCGCACTCTCCTCGTGCATGGAGAAATGTCTAAGAAACTTCCCCTGAGCTAGAAGGTCAAAAAACCTCCTGCGCACATCAAGGCTCGATCGCAGGACCTGTTGTCCCTAAGTCCAACATAATATCTGTTGCGCTACACTTCTGGTGTCTTGGTTGGACTTGCACCACGAACAAGGTTTGGGGGACTTACTCCAAGGGAGCAGTGCATGCCCAACCTGTCCGTCAACCCATAACAGTGGCCATGGGGCATAGAAGAACAACACGATGACCAACCAAAGTAGGCATATGTCACTGACCATGGCCAAATAATGGCACTAAGTGTGGTAAACTTTGACAACTCATAACACGAGTCACAAATTGTCAGGGTGGAAGATAACTGTTTGTGAATACTAGTTATCCACTAGCAAGTACAAATACCTTCAATACGTAGTGGCACAGCGTGGCTACCATGCACAGTGACCAACCAAAGTATGCATATGTCACTGACCATGATCAACGAATTTCACTTCATGTTGTCAGCATTGACAACTCACAACACGAGTCGCTGATAGTCAGAGGGGGTAACAATGGGTTGGTAACACTATCTATCAAACAGAAAGCACAAAGACCTTCAATACGTAGTGACACGGCGTGGTAACCACGTACAGTGACAAACCAAACTAGGTATATGTCACTAACCATGACCAAAGAATTTCTATATGGGTGGTCAACGTTCACAACCCATAACATGAGTCACAAATGGTCAGAGGGGGAAAATGTGGTTTCAAAACACTATGTATCTTCTAGCAAGTACAAATATTTGTCGTATGTATTGGCACGGTGTGACTACCATGCACAATGACCTATCCAAGTAGGCATACATCACTGCTCATGACCAAATAAGTCAAGTGTGCGTGGTCAACGTTCACGACTCATAATACAAGTCATGAATGGGCAGAGGGAGAAACAATGGTTTGGGAATACTTGGCATCGACTAGCAAGTACAAAGACATTCGATAAGTGGTGGCACGGTGTGGCTACCATGCACTATGACCAACCAAAGTGTGCTTGTCATTGGATATCATAAAAAGAGTTTCACTGTGTGTAAACTTTCCTTCTTACGGCTGGTCAATCGGAGCAATGGTTGAGAGGTTATTGAAGCTTGAAGTTGCAAAATTTGAAATTCCGTCTGCGTCAAATTTTTATGATTAAACTAACTTTGTTATCATTCATACTTTTGAAAACTACCCTCTAATCTTACACCCCTTCCTTTATGCCCTTTACCCGTAGGAACCCTTATAATGTCATTTGGACATCATATGAACACCATGTGAGTTGGCTCAGTGCTTATAGAGTTACATTCTGGAGCGGTTTGTCCTGGGTTCGAATCCTCATACGCGCAATGAATGATAGGCTCGTGACCTGGGGAGGGGGGTGTTGTGATACCTCAACTCTACCTTCGAGCCTAAGCCGGGGGGGGGGGGGGGGGGGGGGGGGGGGGGGGGGGGGGGGGGGGGGGGGGGGGGGGGGGGGGGGGGGGGGGGGTTACAAGGATGTGTCAGGCACACTTCAGCCGCAGCTACTCGGGGAAGACCCATGCGCGGAGAGAGCCTGGGCAGGCTAAGATCCGCGCACAGAACGCTGGCTCCCGCGGACGCGGTTGAGCGAAGGGTAGCGCGGAATGTAGGGGCAGGGTGTCTGCAGTGGTTTCTCTACAACTAAAGTGGAGGAGAAAGGTGGGAGGCAATAATGAGAAATATGTGGTACAAAGAGAACAAGGACGAGCTGCGGTAAAACCCGTGATTACTAACAAGGCACAGGCAATTCAGCGGAGGAACCGCGTAATCAGGGGAGAAGCACTCAATCAGCATGAGTGACCAAGCATCAATCACAGAGGAACCTCTGGAAACGCACCTTGGAAGACGAAGATTCAAGGAAGAATACAAAGACCGCGTGCACAAGCTGCGGATGAAGAAGATTATTAAAAAGGACATGTTGTGTTTGAGGACGAGACCCGCGAGACGTAGCCGCACCGTGTGGAGTTCAAGTAGAAGGGAAGGGAGGTATCGTGTGAAGGATGAGACCGACGGTGTATAGTCACACCGTGCATAGTCATAAGTAGATAAGACATAGAGGACACTAGCACAGAATAGCTCAATCTTGCATGCCTTCCCGAGCAATACTCCGCATTCATGTACTCTGCCAAATTCATTTCAGACATTCAACCGCTCCCGTTGTTCACTATCCCATTGTCCTCGTGCCTTCCTCACCCTTGGTGTCCTGTGCGGAAAAAGTTAGGAGCGCGGCAAAATTGGGGGTATAAGTGTCATGGTGCGGTGAGCGTGGACAGTTCCTTGCTCTCAGTTTAGCGGAACTGCGCGTGACCTTCAGATCAGTCATTGATGTCGGCAGCAAGTTTTCTGCATCAAGATTGCACGAGATGGCAGCAGCATTCATCCGTGCGGTGCTTCTTGCTACACCGAGCCACCAGCTACGAGGACGCCCAGAACTCCTCGCCGGTGCTATCCCGCATCCCAGTCAGCTCTTCACCAGGCGCAGATCCACTGGTCCAACATCGTCGGGTGAACGAGTGGCTGGAGCAGCTGCACTGGCGTCGCATCATGAACGCTCTGGGCGACCGTGTGGAAGTGGAGACAGTCTCCGACCATGGGAGCCGAGGACCCAGGCAATCCCAGTACGAGTCGGATGGACAGGAGGCCATGGTTACGGCACTACCATGGTTTTCCGACCCCAACCATGATCGGAACAACACTCCGATGGTGGAGGACTCGAAGTCTATCGCGGATTGGTCTATCAGCGTCGTGGCGGGCAGCAACCGGCGATGCCTGGCGGCATAGAGGCACACCACGCATCCTTGACATCACATCCGCGAATGATACCACAGAACCTCGAGGAAGCGGAAACCACCGACAACCCAGCAGTGGACGACCAGCGGCCAGTGACGGACTTGTACCAGACGGGACCACTGGCTCCTGCGCTTGGGATGCCTCCAGACTCCACCCTGCCGCGGCAGGTGGCAGGGACGGTTCCGGGAGGTATGACGACGGGATCACCTGTGACGGGATCACAGCAGCAGCAGGCGACCCTGCAAGCGTTCCACCCGGGAGGCGAGCAGCTTGGGATGCCGGGGCCCTTACGAACACTGGGATCCGCGCTGTTGTCGGTGAACCAGCCACCGGTGAATCAGCCTTCTGCGCCTGTGGGAACGACAACGGTGGAACCCGTCGCACCCTCCCAACCGTCGATGCACTTGCTGCAGCAGTCGCTGGGAATCGGCCAGGCCGAAGGGCCGCTGTAGTCCTACATATCCGGCCCTGCGTTGCAGCAGAAGCCTCCGCAGCTGAGTATGAGTGCACCAGTGATGGGAGTGTTAGAATTATTTACCAAATGCCCCAAGACGCTGACAACACCAGAGAATATACCATGCGGGTATATCGGAAAATCGTCCCACCCGAGCTCACACTGGAGCAACACCTGACTCAAATGTCTCGACAAATGGCGCCGGCCAACGGTCAAACGGTCATAGAGACCAACCGCCAGCGGGACCCTCCAGCGGGAAACCCTGGCACGAAACTCAACGGGCACCCCGATACCCACGAGAAGACAAGAACACTACTCGAGTACGGGGCTCACGTGTAGGATTGGAACTGCGGCCCGACTCCACCAATAGCAGCAGCAACGACATCGGTGGGACGCCTCCGTCGCCACCAGTCCCACAAGCCGCCTTAGTGCGAGGCTAGAACCTAGGTTAGCACTAGACTAGTACTTAATGACTATGTCCTTGTATGAGCTCATCAACCAAAGACATTACTTCCATGGTTGACTTCTCTCGCAACTGCCCGCCTTCGGGCTGAGGCTCATCTCCGTTGCACTCTCATCCTCTGCCTGCCTTGTACCTGTAGCACTCCTCCTCCATTGGTTCTGCCTTCCTTGTGTTGAGCCCGGGTTGATCTACTCTGTGGCCACATCTTTCACATATCCATCACTCCCGCTTGTAACTGGTTTGCTTCGCTCACTCGCGACCCGCATGTGGATGCTAAGGCTCGTCCCGCTGATTTGCCCGCACCACTATGTAGTGGTGAACACCGTCAACACTCATCAGCTGTTTAGTGTGGCCCGCTTGCTCCTGCTGTGGCCTCCATCTCGTTGTCCTCCAAGTCGAGCCGCGCCTCGTGACTGAGGCCTGCATGTTCTTCTAGTCCGTGCCTCAACGTTGTGGCTGTTTAGCCCGCACCTCGGCACTGCCCCCAACACTCCATCTCAGGAGTGCCCTACAACAAGTACGATCCGCTTTTCTCTGTCAACGCTCGTGCTTATGCACCGCGTCCACGCTCAGCCTCAAGTACCTCCTCATCTGCATCGTCCATCAGCCAAACGGCATCTACACATATTTGTTGCATCTTTCTTCCAGTCTGTATGTTGCATAACTCACGTGTAACTCCTCTCAGTTTCCTGACGTCGTAACAGAGCAAAGCAAAAGATTCTGTGCAACATCGCCTCCTCCATCCGTCGCCTACAGCTTCTCACGCCCTAACCGCCGTGCCAAGCCACGGTGTCTCTGCAATCCATCTCAGCCGTAGTCACTTCCCTCTGGACCCGTGCAAGGTCCCAAAGATTGTGTATGGGCACAACATCGAGGACTCTGCATCTAGTGCTTCGACTTCCTCCTACGGCCGCAACATCCCTCATCAACCTACAGTAGCAGCACCACTCTCTACAACCACCGATGCACCTCCACACAACCAGACCTATCCCTCAGAGTGGACCACTCTCGCTGAATTGTATATGGGAATGGGCAGGTGATAGTACTACACTCGGTACAAGCAGCATCAGGATCATCTATTGATTTGCCCTCTCCACCTCTGTCATAACAATCAGCCCCTCAGCAACAGCAGCAGCAGCAGCAGCAGATCACATGCTTTGGCATCACCTTAAGTAGTCGGTTGGTCGCATCCCTGACAGCACACTCTTCCTCAACCACATGTGAAGCAATTACCTCAAAGCTCTCCTCCTCCTCCAGCATCTGTCCATCATGCTTCCCCTCGCCCTCTGCTGCATAGCAGCAGCTGTCGGCCACTACCTTCACAATCTCAGAAATGGGCACTCGGACACCACAGCACCACCGATTCAAGCAATCTCTGCCTTTGGATAAGCATCAAGGACTCGGTTCTCCACAACCAGTACAGGAGAAGGAACCTCACTTGCTTCCAACACTCTCAACAACCTACTCATCTCCACGACCACTGATTCAACAAAAGCAGCAACAAGTCCTCAACCCGCGCATCAACAATGAAGCTGACTTCACTTCTAGCCAAACACCACCCTCTTGCTATCTGGTTCCTACCTCCTGCTGCCTCACCCTACACATTCCATCGTCAACAATGCACAACAGACTGACTTATGTCCATCAATGATCCAGAACAGGATTATCGGTGTGGCAGAAGACCAATAACAGTGTGTCACGATGACGACGAAGATATCTCCTTGAACGATACTTCACTCACTTGCCAGTCGCAAAACCAAGCAAGTTGGTTCCCTCTCCAAGAACAATCATCTTTGTCTCCAACAAATCCTCCCAGATTGACCGAGTGGCCTTAGCAAAAGACTAGCCCTCATTTGCTGCCGGTCTCTCACACTTCAATGCACCAGTCTCGATGCAAGCAAGTGCCACAACAGCAACTAACAAACTTCCAACGCACGAGGCTCTAGACCTACTCACACTTGACATCCACAACACAACCTCTTCTTCATCAACGCAACACTTTGAACAACTGCCTCAACAATCTTCCTCAACATCCCCTTCCCCATCCATCACCACTAGGGTCACCACCTCTGCTCCAACACTGGCCACAATCCTGTCATCACCGGACACCAACAACCATGCCAACTTTCTTCATACCTTCACAGAAGACCACATAGCACCAATCATCAGCCCTGCCCAACCACCTCTTACATCCTCAGACCTGGACCCAAGCACATACCCTCCTTTCTCAGACCTCTCATCATCCTTCAACAACAGCCTCCTTCAACTGTCTTCTCCATCCACTAACTCTACTGCACGCGCATCACCCTCACACTCCACATCCATTTAATACTACTCCTTCCTCAACTCACCTCACTCTGTCTCCAATGCTCCCTCCGACTCCCTAGTGCTCCCTCCTCACATTCGAGACCATGCTTCACTTGTATCATCCAGGCAGCTGCACCCAGCAGACAAACACCATTCTTTCCCTCGTGCAAGGACAGCACCAGAAACTGCCTTCCTCAACAGTGTAAGCAGGCTCTTCTTTCCCCGAACTGGTAAACCACTATTGCTCACACAAACATGGTACTCCAATCCTGGCTCCTACCCTTCCTACCTCCGGAGTACCAATCAACGGCAGCATGACAATGACTCATCATTTAAGCCTCTGCGTCTTGAGGCTTTGAACTGGTTGAGGAGTGGTGCGAACTGGCTGCGGAGTGGTGCGAACGGGTTTCGGAGCGATGCAAACTAGCTGCGGACTGGTGCAAACTGGTTGCGGAGTGGTGTGAACTGGTTGTGGAGTGGTGCCAAATGGTTATGGAGTGGTGAGTACTGGTTGTGGAGTTGTGCAAACTGGTTGCAGAGTGGTGCGAACTGGTTGCGGAGTGGTGAGAACTGGTTGCGTAGTGGTGCAAAATGGTTGCGGAGTAGTGCGTACGGTTGCGGAGTGGTGCGAACTGGTTGCGGGGTGGTGCGAACTAGTTGCCGAGTGGTGCGAACTGGTTGTGCAGTGGTGTGAACTGGTTACGGAGTGGTGCGAACTGGTTGCGGAGTGGTGCGAATGCGTTCTGGAGTGGTGTGGACTGGTTGTGGAGTGGTGCGAACTGGTTGTAGAGTGGTGAGAACTGGTTGCGGGGTTGTGCGAACTGGTTGCGGAGTTGTGCGAACTGGTTGCAGAGTGGTGAGAACAGGCTGTTTTGTGGTGCGAACTGGTTGCGGAATGGTGCAAACTGGTTGCAGAACGGTGCGAACTGGTTGCGGAGTGGTGCGAACTGGTCGCGGAGTGGTGCAAACTGGTTGCGGAGTGGTGCGTACTGGTTGCGGAGTGGTGCGAACTGGTTGCAGAGTGGTGGGCACTGGCTGCGGAGGGGTGCAAACTGGTCGTTGAGTGGTGCGAACTGGTCGTGGAGTTGAAAGAACTGGTCGCGGAGTGGTGTGAACTGGTCGCGGAGTGGTGCGAACTGGTCGCGGAGTGGTGCAAACTGGTTGCGGAGTGGTGCGTACTGGTTGCGGAGTGGTGCGAACTGGTTGCAGAGTGGTGGGCACTGGCTGCGGAGGGGTGCAAACTGGTCGTTGAGTGGTGCGAACTGGTCGTGGAGTTGAAAGAACTGGTCGCGGAGTGGTGTGAACTGGTCGCGGAGTGGTGCGAACTGGTCGCGGAGTGGTGCAAACTGGTTGCGGAGTGGTGCGTACTGGTTGCGGAGTGGTGCGAACTGGTTGCAGAGTGGTGGGCACTGGCTGCGGAGGGGTGCAAACTGGTCGTTGAGTGGTGCGAACTGGTCGTGGAGTTGAAAGAACTGGTCGCGGAGTGGTGTGAACTGGTCGCGGAGTGGTGCGAACTGGTCGCGGAGTGGTGCAAACTGGTTGCGGAGTGGTGCGTACTGGTTGCGGAGTGGTGCGAACTGGTTGCAGAGTGGTGGGCACTGGCTGCGGAGGGGTGCAAACTGGTCGTTGAGTGGTGCGAACTGGTCGTGGAGTTGAAAGAACTGGTCGCGGAGTGGTGTGAACTGGTCGCGGAGTGGTGCGAACTGGTCGCGGAGTGGTGCAAACTGGTTGCGGAGTGGTGCGTACTGGTTGCGGAGTGGTGCGAACTGGTTGCAGAGTGGTGCGAACTGGTTGCGAAGTGGTGGGAACTGGTTGTGGAGTGGAAAACTGGTTGCGGAGAGGTACAAACTGGTTGCGGAGTGGTGCGAGCTGGTTGCGGAGTGGTGCAACTGGTTGCGGAGTGGTGCAAACGGGTTGCAGAGTGGTGCGAACTGGTTGCGGAGCTGTGCGAACTGGTTGCAGAGTGGTGCGAAATGGCTGCGGAGTGGTGCTAACTGGTTGCGGAGTGGTGCTAACTGGTTGCGGACTGGTGCGAACTGGTTGTGGAGTGGTGTGAACTGGTTGTGGAGTGGTGCAAACGGGTTGCAGAGTGGTGCAAACTGGTTTCGGAGTGGTGCGAACTGGATGCGGAGTGGTGCGAACTGGTTGCGGAGTGGTGCATACTGGTTGCGGAAGTGTTCAAACTGGTCGCGGAGTGGTGCGAACTGGTCCCGGACTGGTGCAAACTGGTCGGTGAGTGGTGCAAACAAGTTGCGGAGTGGTGTGAACCACAACCAGTTTGCACCACTGCGCAACCAGTTCGCACCACTCCGCAAACAGTTTGCACGACTCCGCAACGCGTTCGCACCACTCTGCAGCCAGTTCGCAACACGTTTTCAACCAGTTCGCACCACTACGCAGCCAGTATGAACCACTCCGCAACCAGTTCACACCACTCGGCAACCAGTTCGCACCACTCCCAAACCAGTTTGTACCACTCCCCAACCCATTGGTACCACTCAACAACCAGTTCGTACCACTCCGCAACCTGTTTACACCAATCGGCAACCAGTTCGCACCACTCCACAGCCAGTTCCCACCACTTTGCAACCAGTTCGCACAAGTCTGTATAAGGGTGCACACCGGGTAAGGTTTTCAAATCCAGAATTGGATTTTGATTCACGAATCCGAATCCATGTCTGGCTTCGATTCACGAATCCCAATCTGGATTCGTCAATCCTAAGGATTCACGAATCCTTTCCGAATCCTACAGGTTATACCAAGTAAAACTCCTCTTGTTTGCCACAGAAAACCATGTTTTCCAAGTTGAGACTTGTACCAAAAAGATCCCCGAGTCCCGAATCAATTCCTGATGAAGGATTTGGATCCCCGAATCCGAACCCGGATCCGGATTCACGAATCTTATTCACGAATCCTAGGATTTGGTGTGCAGCATTAACTCTGTAACCAGTTCGCACCACTCCCCATCCAGTTCGCACCACTCCGCAACCAGTTCCCACCGCTCCGCAACCAGTACAAACCACTCCGCAACCAGTTCACACCACTCTGCAACCAGTTCGCACCAATCCGCAACCAGTTTGCACCACTCCGCAACCAGTTCGCACCACTCCACATCCAGTTCGCAGCACTACGCAACCAGGCAGCACCACTCCCCAACCAGTTTGCACCACTCCGCAACCAGTTCGCACCACTCTACAACCAGTTCACACCACTCCACAACCCGTTCGCACCACTCAACAACTAGTTCGCACCACTCTGCAACGAGTCCGCACAACTCTGCAACCAGCTCCCACCACTCCGCAACCAGTTGGCACCAATCCGCAAGCAGTTCGCACCACTCCGCGACCAGTTCGCACCACTCTGCAGCCCGTTTGCACCACTTCACAACCAGTTTGTACCACTCTGCAATCAGATTCCACCACTCCGCAACCAGTTTGCACCACTCCGCAACCAGTTCGCACCACTCCACAACCAAATTGCACCATTTTGCAACCCGTTTGCACCATTCCGCACCCAGTTCGCACCACTCCGCAACCAGTTTGCACCACTCCGCAACCAGTTTACACCACTCCGCAACTGGTTCGCACCACTCCGCAACCAGTTCGCACCACTCCTCAACCAGCTCGCACCACTCCGCAACCAGTTCTCACCACTCCGCAACCAGTTCGCACCACTCCTCAACCAGCTCGCACCACTCCGCAACCAGTTCTTACCACTCCGCAACCTGTTTGCACCACTCCGCAACCAGTTCTCAGCACTCCGCAACCAGTTCGCACCACTCCCCAACCAGTTCGCACCACTTCGAAGCCAGTTTCCACCACTTCCACAACCAGTTCGCACCACTTTGCAACCAGTAGGAACCACTCCGCAACCCGTTCGCACCACTCTCCAACCAGTTTGCACGACTCCGCAACCAGTTTGCAGCACTCCGCAACTAGTTCGCACCACTCCGCAACCAGTTTGCACCATTCTGGAACCAGTTTGCACCACTCCGCAACCAGTTCAAACCACTTCGCAACCAGTTTGCACCACTCCGCAACCAGTTTGCACCCCTCCGCAACCAGTTCAAACCACTCCGCATCCAGTTGCACCACTCTACAACCAGTTTGCTCCACTCCGCAACCAGTTCGCACCACTCCGCAACCAGTTCGCACCACTCTGCAGCAAGTTTGCACCACTCTGCAACCACTTCGCACCACTCCGCAACCAGTTTGCACCACTCCGCAACCAGTTCGCACCAATCCGCAACCAGTTATCACCACTCCCCAACCAGTTCGCACCACTCTGCAACCAGTTCGCACCACTCCGCAGCCAGTTTGCTCCACTTCCAAAACCAGTTCGCACCACTTCCCAACCAGTAGGAATCACGCCGCAACCAGTTCGCACCACTCTGCAACCAGTTCGCAGCACTCCGCAACCAGTTCGCAGCACTCCGCAACCAGTTTGCACCACTTCACAACCAGTTCGCACCACTCCGCAACCAGTTTGCACCGCTCCGCAACCAGTTCGAACCACTCCGCAACCAGTTCGCACCAGTCCGCAACCAGTTCGCACCACTCCGCAACCTGTTCGCACCACTCTGCATCTAGTTGAACCACTCTACAACCAGTTTGCACCACTCCGCAACCAGTTCGCACCACTCCGCAACCAGTCCGCACCACTCCGCAACCAGTTCGCACCACTCCGCAGCCAGTTCGCACCACTCCGCAACCAGCTCGCCCCACTCCGCAACCAGTTCGCACCACTTCGCAACCAGTTCGCACCACTCCACAACAGGTTCGCACCACTCCGCAACCAGTTCGCACCACTCTGCAACCAGTTTGCACCACTCCGCAACCAGTTCGCACCACCCCGCAACCAGTTCGCACCACTACGCAACCAGTTTGCAGCACTCTGTAACCAGTTTGCACCACTCCGGAGCCAGTTCGCACCACTTCGCAACCAATTCGCACCAATCTGCAACCAGTTCTCACCACTCCGCAACTAGTTCGCACCACTCCGCACCCCGTTCCCACCACTCCAAAACCTGTTCGCATCACTTTGCAACCAGTTTACACCATTCCGCAACCAGTTCGCACCTCTCCGCAACCAGTTCGCACCACTCCGCAGCCAGTTTGCACTTCTCCGCAACCAGTTTGTACCACTCTGCAACCAGTTCTAACCACTCTGCAACCCATTTGCACCACTCCACAGCCAGTTCGCACCACTCTGCAGCCAGTTTGCACCACTCTGCAGCCAGATCGCACCATTCCGCAACCAGTTCGCACCACTCCGCAACCAGTTCGTACCACTCCGTAACTAGTCGCACCACTCCGCAACCAGTTCGCATCACTCCTCAACCACCTCGCACCACTCCGCAACCAGTTCACACCTCTCCGCAGCCAGCTCGCACCACTCCGCAACCAGTTCGCACCACTCCGCAACCAGTTCGCACCACTCCGCAGCCAGTTCGCACCTCTCCGCAACCAGTTCGCACCACTTCGCAACCAGTTCGCACCACTCTGCAACCAGCGTCCACCACTCCGCAACCAGTTCGCACCACTCCGCAACCAGTTCGCACCAATCCCAAACCAGTTTGCACCACTCCAAAACCCGTTCGCACCACTCTCCAACCAGTTTGCACCAATCCGCAACCAGTTCGCACCAATGCGCAACCAGTTGGCACCACTCCACAGCGAGTTCCCACCATTCATCCACCAGTTTGCACAACTTTGTAACCAGTTCGCACCACTCCGCAACCAGTTCGCATCACTCAGCAACCAGTTCGCACCACTCCGCAACCAGTTTGAACCACTCCGCAACCAGTTTGCACAACTTCGCAACCAGTGCGCACCAATCTGCACCAAGTTCACACCACTCCGCAACCAGTTCGCACCACTCCGCAACCAGTTTGTAGCACTCCACGACCAGTTCACACCACTCAGCAACAAGTTCGCACCATCCCGCATCCGGTTCCCACCACTCCGCAACGAGTTCACACCACTCCGCAACCAGTTGGCACCACTCCGTGACCAGTTTGCACCACTCCGCAACCCGTTCGCACCACTCCGCAACCAGTTCGCACCACTCCGCAACCAGTTCGCACCACTCCGCAACCAGTCCGCACCACTCGGCAAGTAGTTTGCACCACTCCGCAACCAGTTTGCATCACTCCTCAACCAGCTCGCCCCACTCTGTACCCAGTTCGCACTGCTCCGCAGCCAGTTTGCACCACTCCGAAACCAGTTCGCACCACTCCACAACCGGTTCGCACCACTCCGCAACCAGTTCGCACCACTCTACAACCAGGTCGCACCACTCCGCAACCAGTTCGCACCACTCTGCAACCAGTTTGCACCCCCCTCCAACCAGTTTGCACCGCTCCGCAACCAGTTGGCTCCACTCCGCAACGCGTTTGCACCACTCCGCAACCAGTTTGCACCACTCCGCACCCAGTTTGCACCACTCCACAACCAGTTCGCACCACCCGCAGCCAATTCGCACCAATCCGCAACCAGTTCGCAACACTCCGCAACAAGTTTGTACCACTCCGCAACCAGTTCGCACCACTCTGCAACCAGTTAACACCACTCTGCACCAGGTTCGCACCACTCTGCAACTAGTTCGCACCACTCCACACCCATTTTGCACCACTCCCCACCCACTTCGCACCTCTCTGCAATCCGTTCGTACCACTCCGCAACCAGTTCGCACCACTCCGCAACCAGTTCACACCACTCCGCAACCAGTTCGCACCACATCGCAACCAGTTCGCACCACTCCACAACCAGTTCGCACCACTCCTCATCCAGTATGCACCACTCCGCAACCAGTTCGCACCACTCCGCAACCAGGTCGCACCACTCCGCAACCAGTCCGCACCACTCCACAACCAGTTCGTACCACTCTGCAACCAGTTCGCACACCTCCGCAACCAGTTCGCACCAGTCCGCATCCAGTTCGCACCACTCCGCAACCAGTTCGCACCACTCCGCAACCAGTTCGCACCACTTCGCAACCAGGTCGGACCACTCCGCAACCAGTTCGCACTTCTGCGCAACCAGTTTGCACCAGTCCGCAACCGGTTGCCACCACTCAACAGCCAGTTTGCACTACACCGCAACCAGCTCGCAACACTCCGCAACCACTTCGCACCACTCCGCAACCAGTTCGTACCACTCCGCAACCACGCATCGCTCTGCGACGTGCTGCACAACTCCCCAACCATTTTGTACCACTTCGTAGCCAGTTCGTACAACTCCGCAACCAGTTCCCACAACTCGGCAACCGGTTTGCACCACTCCACAGCCAGTTTGCACCACTACGCAACCAGTTCGCACCACTCCGCAACCAGTTCGCACCACTCCGCAACCAGTTCGAACCACTCCGCAACCAGTTCCCACCACTCCGCAACCAGTTTGCACCACTCCGCAACCAGTTCGCACCACTCCGCAACCAGTTCGAACCACTCCGCTACCAGTTCGCACAACTCCGCAACCAGTGCGCACCAATCCGCACCAAGTTCACACCACTCCGCAACCAGTTCGCACCACTCCGCAACCAGTCCACACCCCTTTGCAACACGTTCGCACCACTCTGCAACCTGTTCGCACCACTCCGCAACGAGTTCGCACCACTCCGTGACCAGTTCGCACCACTCCGCGACCAGTTTGCAGCACTCCGCGACCAGTTCGCACCACTCAGCGACCAGTTGGCTCCACCCCGCAGCCGGTTCCCACCCCTCCGCAACCAGTTCACACCACTCCGCCACCAGTTCGCACCACTCCGCAACCCGTTTGCACCACTCCGCAACCAGCTCACACCACTCTGCAACCCGTTCGCACCACTCCGCCGGCAGTTCACTTCACTCGGACTTTCGGTTCTTCGTGCACACATCCTCCGCAGTCCGCGGACAACGGTCCTTGAATTACAGAAGGCACGGAGACAGTGGGATAGCAAGCAACGGGAGGGGTTGAATGTCTTTGGATTGTTTTTGCAGAGTACACAGAAGAGTATGCAAGACTGATTTGCACATGTGCTACTGCTACTGAGGCCCTTTTCTACTTGGAACGCCGCACGGCATGTTTACATGCCGTCGGTCTCATCCATCTCATACTTTCCCCTTTTCCCTTACTTGGACTCCACGCGATGAGGCTACGCACCGCGGGTCTCGTCCTCAGCAACCCCCCCCCCCCACACATAGTACATCCCTTGCTGATCATCTTCATCCATGGCTTGTGCACGCGGCTCTTCGTGTTCTTCCTGGAATCTTCGTCTTCCGCTGTGCATATCCAGGGGCTCCCCCGTTATTGAAGCACAATTACTCATGCGATCTCATCGCTCCCATGCTTCCTCCGCGGACTGATCTTCCCCGCGGAACTGAGGGGGAAGTGTGCTTGACAGTGGTGCAAACTGGTTGCGGAGTGGTCCGAACTGGTTGCGGGGTGGTGCGAACTGGTTGCGGAGTGGTGCAAACTGTTTGCGGAGTGTTGCGAACTGGTTGTGGAGTGGTGCGAACTGGTTGCGGAGTGGTGCGAACTGGTTGCGGAGTGGTGCAAACTGGTTGCGGAGTGGTGTGAGCTGGCTGCGGAGTGGTGCGAACGGGTTGCGGAGTGGTGCGAACTGGTTGCGGAGTGGTGCGAACTGGTTGCAGAGTGGTGCGAACTGGTTGCGGAGTGGTGCGAACCGGTTGCGGAGTGCTGCGAACTGGTTGCGGAGTGGTGCAAGCTGGTTGCCGAGTGGTGCGAACTGGTTGCGGAGTGGTGCGAACCGGTTGCGGAGTGCTGCGAACTGGTTGCGGAGTGGTGCAAGCTGGTTGCCGAGTGGTGCGAACTGGTTGCGGAGTGGTGCGAACCGGTTGCGGAGTGCTGCGAACTGGTTGCGGAGTGGTGCAAGCTGGTTGCCGAGTGGTGCGAACTGGTTGCGGAGTGGTGCGAACCGGTTGCGGAGTGCTGCGAACTGGTTGCGGAGTGGTGCAAGCTGGTTGCCGAGTGGTGCGAACTGGTTGCGGAGTGGTGCGAACCGGTTGCGGAGTGCTGCGAACTGGTTGCGGAGTGGTGCAAGCTGGTTGCCGAGTGGTGCGAACTGGTTGCGGAGTGGTGCGAACCGGTTGCGGAGTGCTGCGAACTGGTTGCGGAGTGGTGCAAGCTGGTTGCCGAGTGGTGCGAACTGGTTGCGGAGTGGTGCGAACCGGTTGCGGAGTGCTGCGAACTGGTTGCGGAGTGGTGCAAGCTGGTTGCCGAGTGGTGCGAACTGGTTGCAGAGTGGTGCGAACTGGTTGCAAAGCCGATTATACTGGTTGCGGAGTCGTGCAAACTGGTTGCAGAAGTGGTGCAAACTGGCTGCGGAGTGGTGCGAACTGGTTGCGGAGTGGTCCAAACTGGTTGTACAGTGGTACAACTGGCTGCAGAGTGGTGCAAACTGGTTGCGGAGTGGTGCGAACTGGTTGCGGAGCGGTTTGAACTGGTTTCGGAGTGGTTCGAACTGGTTGCGGAGTGGTTCGAACTGTAGCCACGCTGTGCCACAACATATTGAAGGTGTTTGTACTTGCTACTCAATTACTAGAATTCACAAGCCATTGTCTTCCACTCTGAACAGTTGTGACTTGTGTTATGAGCTGTCATAGTTTACAACACATAGAGACATTATTTGCTCAGGGTCAGTAACATATGCCTACTTTGGTTGGTCATCGTGCATGGCATCCACACCGTGCCACAACGTATTGAAGGTTCTTGTGCTTGCTTGTTGATACATGATGTTCCCAGACCATTGTTTCGCCCTCTGACCATTTGTGATTTGTATTATGAGTTGTCAACGCTGTCCACACACAGCGGATTTCTTTAGTCAAAGACAGTACATCTGCCTACTTTGGGCGGTCATTGTGCATGGTAGCCAGGCCGTGCTTATACGGATTGAAGGTCGCTGTACTTGCTAGTTGAGAGCTGATATTCCCAGACCATTGTTTCCCCCTCTGACCATTTGTGACTCGTGTTATGGTTGGTGAATGTTTACCACCCATGTTAAAATTCTTTGGTCATGGTCAGTGACATATGCCTTGTTTGGTTATTTGGTGTGCATAGCAGCCACACCGTGCCACAACGTATTGAAGTTCTTTGTCCTTTCTAGTCGAGACATAGGGTTCCCAAACCATTGTCTCTCCCTCTGACCATTTGTGACTCGTGTTATGAGTTGTCAATATTGACCATGAATAGTGGACTTCTTCGGTCATATTCAGTGACGTGTGCATCCTTTGGTTGGTCACTCTGCATGCTAGCCACACCGTGCCACTACTTGTTGAAAAGCATTCTTCTTGCTAGTTGATCAGTAGTGTTCCGAACCCATGGTTTCCCCCACTGACCATTTGTGACTCGTGTTATGAGTTTTCAACGTTGACAACACACTGTGAAATCCGTTTGGTCATGGTTAGTGACATATGCCTAGTTTGGTTCTTCACTGTTCATGGTTACCACGCCGTGGCACTACATATTAAAGTTATTTGTGCTTGTTAGCTAATAGCTAGTGTTCCCAAACCATTGTTATCCCCTTTTGACTACATGTGACTCGTGTTGTGAGCTGTCAATGCTGACCACATGAATTGGAATTGGTTGGTCATGGTCAGTGACATATGCATACGTTGGTTGGTCACTGTGCATGGTAGCCACGCTGTGCCACACCATATTGAAGGTATTTGTACTTGCTACTTGATAACTAGTATTCACAAACCATTGTCTTCCACTCTGACCATTTGTGACTTGTGTTATGAGCTGTCAAAGTTTACCACACTTAGAGACATTATTTGGTCATGGTCAGTGACATATGCCTACTTTTGTTGCTCATCGTGCATGGCATCCACACCGTGCCACAACTTGTTGAAGGTCCTTGTGCTTGCTAGTTGGTACCTGCTGTTCCCAGACCATTGTTTCCCCCTCTGACCATTTGTGATTCGTATTATGAGTTGTCAACACTGTCCACACACAACGGATTTCTTTGCTCAAAGGAAGTACATATGCCTACCTTTGGCGGTCATTGTGCATGGTAGTCACACCGTGCTTATACTGATTGAAGGTTGTTGTACTTGCTAGTTGAGAGCTGATTTTCCCAGACCATAGTTTCCCCCTCTGACCGTTTGTGACTCGTGTTATGGTTGGTGAATGTTGACCACCCATATTGAAATTCTTTGGTCATGGTCAGTGAGATTTGCCTATTTTGGTAGTTTGGTGTGCATATTGGCCACAACATGCCACTACGTATCAAAGTTCATTGTCCTTTCTAGTCGATACATAGGGTCCCCAAAGTATTGTCTCTCCCTCTCGCCATTTGTGACTCGTGTTATGAGCTGTCCATGTTGACCACACATAGTGGACTTCTTCGGTCATAGCCAGTGACATATACATCCTTTGGTTGGTCACTGTGCACGCTAGCCACACCGTGCCACTACTTGTTGAAGATCTTTCTACTTGCTAGTTGAGAACTAGTGTTCCCAATTCATGGTTTCCCCCACTGACCATTTGTGACTCGTGTTATGAGTTTTCAACGTTGACCACACACTGTGAAATACGTTTGGTCATGGTTAGTGACATATGCCAACTTTGGTTTGTCCCTGTACATCGTTACCATGCCGTGTCACCATGTATTGAAGGTCTTTTTGCTTTCTTGTTGATAGCTAGTGTTCCCAAACCGTTGTTAGCCCCTCTGAATATCTGGGACTCGTGTTGTGAGCTGTCAACATTGACCACATGAAGTGAAATTAGTTGGTCATGGTCAGTGACATATGCGTACTTTGGTTGGTCAATGTGCATTGTAGCCACACTGTGCCACTACATATTGAAGGGATTTGTACTTGCTAGTTGATAACTATTATTTAGAAACCATTATCTTCCACTCTGACCATTTGTGACTCGTGTTATGAGCTGTCAAAGTTTAACACACATGGTGACATTCTTTGGTCATGGTCAGTGACATATGCATACATTTGTTGGTCATTGTGCATGGTATCCACACCGTGCCACAACGTATTGAAGGTCATTGTGATTGCTAGTTGATACGTGGTGTTCCCAAATAATTGTTTCCCCCTCTGACTGTTTGTGACTCGTATTATGAGCTGTCAACGTTGACCACACACAGCGGATTTCTTTGGTCAAAGGCAGTACATATGCTTAGTTTGGTCGGTCATTGTGAATGGTAGCCACACCGTGCTACTACTGATTGAAGGGCGTAGTACTTGCTAGTTGAGAACTGATATTCCCGGACCATTGTTTCCCCCTCTGACCATTTATGACTCCTGTTATGGTTGGTGAACGTTGACCACCCATATTGAAACTCTCTGTCATGGTCATTGACATATGCCTAGTTTGGTTGTTTGGTGTGCATAGCAGCCACACTGTGCCACTACGTATTGAAGTTATGTGTCCTTTCTAGTCCATGCATAGGGTTCCCAAACCATTTTCTCTCCCTCTGACCATTCGTGACTCGTGTTATGAGCTGTCAATGTTGACCACGCAGACTGGATTTCTTAGGTGATAGTCAGTGACGTATTCATCCTGTGGTTGGTCACTGTGCACGCTAGCCAAACCGTGCCACTACTTGTTGAAGTTCTTCGTACTTGCTAGTTTACAACTAATGTTCCCAACCCATTATTCCCCCCTTTGACCATTTGTGACTCGTGTTATGAGTTTTCAATATTGACCACACACTGTGAAATTCGTTTGGTCATGGTCAGTGACATATGCGTAATTTGGGTTGTCACTATAGATGGTTACCACGCCGTGTCACTACATATTAAAAGTTTTTGTGCTTTCTAGTTAATAGCTAATGTTCCCAAACCATTGTTACCCCCCTTTGACTATCTGTGACTCGTGTTGTGAGATGTCAACGCTGACCACATGAAGTGGAATTCGTTGGTCATGGTCAGTGACACTTGCATACTTTGGTTGGTCACTGTGCATGGTAGCGACGCTGTGCCACAACATATTGAAGGTATTTGTACCTACTACTCGATAACTAGTATTCACAAACCATTGTCTTCCACTCTGACCATTGGTGACTTGTGTTATGAGCTGTCAAAGTTAACCACACTTAGATACATTATTTGGTCATGGTCAGTGACATATGCCTACTTTGATTGGTCATCGTGCATGGCATCCACACCGTGCCACAACTTGTTGAAGGTCCTTGTGCTTGCTAGTTGATACCTGATGATTCCAGACCATTGTTTCCCCCTCTGACAATTTGTGGTTCATATTATGAGCTGTCAACGCTGTCCACACACAGCGGATTTATTTGGTCAAGGCAGTACATATGCCTACTTTGGGCGGTCATTGTGCATGGTAGCCACACCGTGCTTATACTGATTGAAGCTTGCTGTACTTGCTAGTTGCGAGCTGATATGCCCAGACCATTGTTTCCCCCTCTGACCGTTTGTGGCTCGTGATATGCCTGGTGAATGTTGACCACCCATATTGAAATTCTTTGGTCATGGTCAGTGACATATGTCTAGTTTGGTTCTTTGGTGTGCATAGAAGCCACACCGTGCCACTACATATTGAAGTTCTTTGTCCTTTCTAGTCGATACATAGGGTTCCCAAACGATTGTCTCTCACTCTGATCATTTGTGACTCGTGTTATGAGTTGTCAATGTTGACCATACATAGTAGGCTTCTTCGGTCATAGAAAGAAACGTGTGCATCCTTTGGTTGGTCACTGTGCACGCTAGCACAACTGTGCCACTACTTGTTGAAAATCTTTCTACTTGCTAGTTGATAACTAGTGTTCCAGACCCATGGTTTCCCCCACTCACCATTTGTGACTCGTGTTATGAGCTTTCAATATTGACCACACACTGTGAAATCCGTTTGGTCATGGTTTGTGACATATACCTACTTTGGTTTGTCCCTGTACATGGTTACGAGGCCGTGTCATTACGTATCAAATGTCTTTGTGCTTTCTTGTTGACAGCTAGTGTTCACAACCCATTGTTAGCCCCTTCTGACTATCTGTGACTCGTGTCGTGAATTGTAAATGTTGACCACATGAAGTGAAGTTATCTGTTCATGGTCAGTGACATATGCATACTTTGGTTGTTCACTGTGCATTGTAGCCACACTGTGCCACTACATATTGAAGGTATTTGTACTCGCTAGTTGATAACTAGTATTCACAAACCATTATCTTCCACCCTGACCATTTGTGGCTCGTGTTATGAGTTGCCAAAGTTTACCACATTTGGTGACATTATTTGGTCATGGCCAGTAACATATGCCTACTTTGGTTGGTCATCGTGCATGGTATCCACACACCTAGCCACAACGTATTGAAGGTCCTTGTGTTTGCTAGTTGATACTTGGTGTTCCCAATCCATTGTCTCCCCCTTTGACCAGATGTGACTCCTATTATGAGTTGTCAACGCTGACCACACACGGCGGATTTCTTTGCTCAAAGGCAGTACATATGCCTAATTTGGTCGGTCATTGTGCATGGTAGCCACACCGTGCTACTACGGATTGAAGGTCGTTGTACTTGCTAGTTGGTATCTACTATTCCCAAACGATTGTTTACCCCTCTGACAATTCGTGACCCATAGTATGGGTTGTCAAGGTTGACAACACATAGTAAAATTATTTGGTCATGGTAAGTGGCGCATGCCTAATCTGGTTGGTCATTGTGCATGGTAGCTACACCATTCCACTCCTTGTTGAAGGTCTTTGTACTTGCTAGTCAATAAATAGCAAAAGGTTTCTCCTTTTGACACCAGGTCGGTTTTTGTTTATTTGATACGCGTAGGTGCCTTCTCTGGAATACTCCCCCCCACCCCCCTAGAGGGATGTTCCGTGGACGACCTTGAGGACAGACTTGCAATCGCATTATGACACCCCCCCTACCCCCCACGGCTTAGGCTCGAAGGTATAGTTGAGGTATCACAACACGGCCGCCACCCCCCAGGTAACGAGCCTATTCTATATTGCGCGTACGAGGATTCAAACCCAGGACCTACCGCTCCAGAATGTAACTTTATAAGCACAAAGCCAACTCACATGGTGTTCATATGATGTCCAGGTGACATTATAAGGGTTCCTATGGGTAAAGGGCATACAACAGGGGGGTGTAAGATTGGAGGGTAGCTTTCAAAAGTATGAATGATAACAAAGCTAATTTAATCATAACAAATTGACGCAGGCAAAATTTCAAATTTTGCATCTTCGAGCTTGAATAACCTCTCAACCATTGCTCCGATTGACCAGCTGTCAGAAGGAAAGTTGAGTACACACAGTGAAACTCTTTTTATGATATCCAGTGACACAAGAATGCTTTGGTTGGTCATTGTGCATGGTAGTCACACCGTGCCACCACGTATCGAAGGTCGTTGTACTTGCTAGTCGATACCGAGTATTCCCAAACCATTGTTTCTCCCTCTGTCCATTTTTGACTTCTATCATGAGTTGTGAACATTGACCACACACACGAAGATTCTTTGGTCATGAGCAGTGATGTATGCCTACTTGGATAGGTCAGTGTGCACGGTAGCCACACCGTGCCAATACATACAAAAAATCTTTGTACTTGCTACAAGAAACTTAGTGTTTTGAAACCATGTTTTTCCCCTCTGACCATTTGTGGCTGATGTTATGGGTTGTGAATGTTGAGCACCCATATTGAAATTCTTTGGCTATGGTTAGTGAAATGTGCCTAGTTTAGTTTGTCACTGTACGTGGTTACCACGCCATGTCACTACGTATTGAAGGTCTTTGTGCTTTCTAGTTGATAGCTAGTGTTCCCAAACCATTGTTACCCCCCTCTGACTATCAGTGACTCGTGTCGTGAGTTGTCAACGCCGACCACATCAAGTGAAATTCGTTGGTCATGGTCAGTGACAATTGCATACTTTGGTTGGTCACTGTGCATGGTAGCCTCGCTGTGCCACAACATATTGAAGGTATTTATACCTACTACTCGATAACTAGTATTCACGAGCCATTGTCTTCCACTCTGACCATTTGTGACTTGTGTTATGAGCTGTCAAAGTTTACCACACTTAGATACATTATTTGCTCAGGGTCAGTAACATATGCCCACTTTGGTTGGTCATCGTGCATTGCATCCCTACCGTGCCACAACGTGTTCAAGGTCCTTGTGCTTGTTAGTTGATACATGATGTTCCCAGACCATTGTTTTGCCCTCTGACCAATTGTGATTTGTATTATGAGTTGTCAACGCTGTCCACACACAACGGATTTCTTTAGTCAAAGGCAATACATCTGCCTACTTTGGGCGGTCATTGTGCATGGTAGCCACGCCATGCTTATACTGATTGAAGGTCTCTGTACTTGCTAGTTGAGAGCTGATATTCCCAGACCATTGTTTCCCCCTCTGACCATTTGTGACTCGTGTTATGGTTGGTGAATGTTTACCACCCATATTGAAATTCTTTGGTCATGGTCAGTGACATATGCCTAGATTGGTTATTTGGTGTGCATAGCAGTCAAACCGTGGCACCACGTATTGCAGTTCTTTGTCCTTTCTAGTCGATACATAGGGTTCCCAAACCATTGTCTCTCCCCCTGACCATTTGTATCTCGTGTTATGAGTTGTCAACGTTGACCATAAATAGTGGACTTCTTCGGTCATAGTCAGTGACGTTTGCATCCTTTGGTTGGTCACTCTGCACGCTAGCCACACCCTGCCACTACTTGTTGAAAAGCTTTCTTCTTGCTAGTTGATAACTAGTGTTCCCAACCCATGGTTTCCCCCAGTGACCATTTGTGACTCGTGTTATGAGTTTTCAACGTTGACCACACACTGTGAAATCCGTTTGGTCATGGTTTGTTACATATGCCTACTTTGGTTTGTCACTAGACATGGCTACCACGCCGTGTCTTTGTGCTTTCTTGTTGACAGCTAGTGTTCCCAAACCATTCTTAGCCCCCTCTGACTATCTCTGACTCGTGTTGTGAGTTGTAAATGTTGACCACATGAAGTGAAATCATTTGTTCATGGGCAGTGACATATGCATACTTTGGTTGGTCACTGTGCATTGTAGCCACACTGTGCCACTACACATTGAAGGTATTTGTACTTGCTATTTGATAACTAGTATTCATAAACCATTATCTTTGAACCTGACCATTTGTGATTCGTGTTATGAGTTAACGTTTACCACACTTAGGGACATTATTTGGTCATGGTCAGTGACATATGCCTACTTTGGTTGGTCATCATGCATGGTATCCGCACCGTGCCACAACGTATTGAAGGTCCTTGTGATTGCTATTTGATACTTGGTGTTCCCAAACCATTATTTCCCCCTCTGACCATTTGTGATTTGTATTAAGAGTTGTCAACATTGACCACACACAGCGGATTTCTTTGCTCAAAGACAGTGCATATGCCTACTTTGGTCGGTCACTGTGCATGGTAGCCACACCGTGCTACTACTAACTGAATGTTGTTGTACTTGCTAGTTAGTACCTAGTATTCCCAAACCATTGTTTCCCCCCTCTGACAATACGTGACCCATGTTATGGGTTGTCAACGTTCACCACACATAGTAAAATCATTTCGTCATGGTAAGTGGCACATGCCTAATCTGGTTGGTCATTGTGCATGGTAGCCACACCGTTCCACTACGTGTTGAAATTCTTTGTACTTGCTAGTCAATAAATTGCAAAAGGTTTCTCCCTTTGGCACCAGGTCAGTTTTTGTTGATTTGTTACGCGTAGGAGCCTTCACTGGAATACTTTCTTCCACCCCCTAGAAGGATGTTCCGTGGACCACCTGGAGGACAGATTTGCAACAGCATAATGATACCCCCTCCTTACTCCCCCCCCCCCCCCAATGGTTTCCCCCACTGACCAGTTGTGACTCGTGTTATGCGTTTTCAATGTTGACCACACACTGTGAAATCCGTTTGGTCAAGGTTAGTGACATATGCCTAATTTGGTTTGTTACTGTACATGGTTACCACGCCATGTCACTACATATTAAAGGTATTTGTGCTTTCTAATGAATAGCTAGTGTTCCCAAACCATTGTTATCCCCCTTTGACTATATGTGACTCGTGTTGTGAGCTGTCAACGCTGACCACATGAAGTGAAATTCTTTGATCATGGTCAATGACATATGCATGCCTTGGTTGGTTACTGTGGATTGTAGCCATGCTGTGCCACTACATATTGAAGGTATTTGTACTCGCCAGTCGATAACTAGTACTCACAAACCATTATCTTCCACCCTGACTATTTGTGACTCGTGTTATGAGTTGTCAAAGTAGACCACACTTTGTGACATTATTTGGTCATGGTCAGTGACATATGCCTAATTTTGTTGGTCATCGTGCATGGTATCCACACCGTTCAACAACATATTGAAGCTCCTTGTGCTTGCTATTTGATACGTTGTGTTCCCAAACCATTGTTCCCCCCTCTGACCATTTGTGACTCGTATTAAGAGTTGTCAACGTTGACCACACACAGCGGATTTCTTTGGTCAAAGGCAGTACATATGCCTACTTTGGGCCGTCATTGTGCATGGTAACCACACCGTGCTTATACTGATTGAAGGTCGCTGTACTTGCTAGTTGAGACCTGATATTACCAGACCATTGTTTCCCCCTCTGACCGTTTGTGACTCGTGTTATGGTTGGTGAATGTTGACCACCCGTGTTGAAATTATTTTGCATGGTCACTGACATATGCCTAGTTTAGTTGTTTGGTGTGCATAGTAGCCACACCGTGCCACAATGCATTGAAGTTTTTTGTCCTTTCTAAACAACACATAGCGTTCCGAAACCTTTGTCTCTCCCTCTCACCATCTGTGATGCGTGTTATGAGTTGTCAATGTTGACCACGCATACTGGATTTCTTCGGTCATAGTCAGTGACATATTCATCTTTTGGTTGGTCACCGCGCACGCTAGCCAAACCGTGCCACTACTTGTTGAAGTTCTTTGTACTTGCTAGATGGCAACTAGTGTTCCCAACCGATTTGTCCCCCTCTGACCATTTGTGACTCTTGTTATGAGTTTTCAACATTGACCACACACCGTGAAATTTGTTTGGTCATGGTTAGTGACATATGCCTAATTTGGTTCGTCATTGTACATGGTTACCACGCCGTGTCACTACATATTGAAGGTATTTGTGCTTTCTTATTCATAGCTAGTGTTCCCAAACCATTGTTATCCCTCCCTTTGACTATATGTGACTTGTGTTGTGAGGTGTCAACGCTGACCACATGAAGTGGAATTCATTGGTCATGGTCAGTGACATATTCATACTTTGGTTGGTCACTGTGCATGGTAGCATTGTTTCCCGCTCTGACCGTTTGTGACTAGTGTTATGATTGGTGAATGTTGACCACCCATATTGAAATTCTTTCATCATGGTCAGTGACATAAGCCTTGTTGGGTTTTTTGGTGTGCATAGAAGCCACACAGTGCCACTACGTTTTGACGTTCTTTGTCCTTTCTAGCCAATACATAGGGTTCCCGAAGCTTTGTCTCTCCCCCTGACCAGTTGTGACTCGTGTTATGGGTTGTCAATGTTGACCATACATGGTGGACTTCTTCGGTCATAGTCAGTGACGTGTGCATCCGTTGGTTGGTCGCTATACACGCTAGCCACACCGTGCTACTACTTGTTGAAAATCTTCTAATTGCTAGTTGATAACTAGTGTTCCCAACCCATGGTTTCCCCCACTGACCATTTTTGACTCGTGTTATGAGTTTTCAGCGTTGACCACACACTGTGAAATCCGTTTGGTCATGGGTAGTGACATATGCCTACGTTGATTTGTCAGTGTACATGGTTACCTCGCCGTGTCATTGTGTATCGAATGTCTTTGTGCTTTCTTGTTGACAGCTTGTGTTTCCAAACCATTGTTAGCCCCCTCTGAAAATGTGTGACTGTTGTTGTGAGCTGTAAATGTTGACCACATGAAGTGAAATTCTTTGTTCATGGTCAGTGACATATGCATACTTTGGTTGGTCACTGTGCAATACAGCCACACAGTGCCACTACATATTGAAGGTATTTGTCCTTGCTAGTCGATAAATAGTATTTACAAACCATTATCTTCCACCCTGACCATCTGTTACTCGTGTTATGAGTTGATAACGTTTACCACACTTAGTGACATTATTTGGTCATGTTCAGTGGCATATGCGTACTTTGGTTGGTAATCGTGCATGGTATCCACACCGTGCCACAACGTATTGAAGGTCCTTGTGCTTGCTATTTGTTACTTGGTGTTCCCAGACCATTGTTTCCCCCCCTGACCAATTGTGACTCGCATTATGAGTTGTCAACGTTGACCACACACAGTGGATTTCTTTGCTCAAAGGCAGTACATATGCCTACTTTGTCGGTCATTGTGCATGCTAGGCACACCGTGCTACTACTGACTGAATGTCGTTGTACTTGCTAGTTGGTATCAAGTTCCCAAACCATTGTTTCCCCCTCTGAAGATTCGTGACCCATGTTATGGGTTGTCAACGTTGACGACACATAGTAAAACTATTTGGTCATGGTAAGTGGCACGTGCCTAATCTGGTTGGTCATTGTGCATGGTAGCCACACCCTTCCACTACTTGTTGAAATTCTTTGTACTTTATAGTAAAAAAACAGCAAAACATTTCTCCTTTTGACACCAGGTCGGTTTTTGTTGATTTGTTACGCGTAGGTGCCTTCACTGGAATACTCCCTCCCACCCCCCTAGAGGGATATTGCATGGACAACTTGGAGGACATATTTGCGACCGCATTATGACACCCCCCTGCCCCCCCACGGCTTAGGCTAGAAGGTAGAGTTGAGGTATCACAACACGCCCCC
>SZWC01002118.1:25769-39075 GCA_023375785.1 Penium margaritaceum | reverse complement strand
CCCCCCCCCCCCCCCCCCCTCCTCCCCAGGTCGCGAGCCTATTCTGTATTGCGCGTATGAGGACTAAAACCCAGGACCTACCGCTCGAGAATCTCTCTATAAGCACTAAGCCAACTCACATGGTTGTCAGATGATGTCCAAATGACATTATAAGGGTTCCTATGGGTAAAAGGGATAGAATAAGAAGGTGTACGATTAGAGGGTAGCTTTCAAAAGTAAGAATGATAACAAAGTTTAATTATAAAGAATTGACGCAGACGGACATTCAAATTTTGCAACTTTGAGCTTGAATAACCTCTCAACCATTGCTTCGATTGACCAGCCGTAAGAAGGAAATTTGGCTACACACAGTGAAACTCTTTTTTATGATATTCAGTGACACAAGCATACCTTGGTTGGTCACTGTGCATGGTAGCCACACCGTGTCACCACTTATCGAAGGTCTTTGTACTTGCTAGTCGATGCCGAGTATTCTCAGACCCTTGTTTCCCCCTCTGCCCATTTTTTACTTGTATTATGAGTTGTAAACATTGACCACACACACTAAACTTCCTTGGTCATGAGCAGTTATGTATGTCTACTTGGGTAGGTCATTGTGTACGGTAGCCACACCGTGCCAATACATACAAGAAATCTTTGTACTTGCTAGAAGATACATAGTGTTTTGAAACCATGTTTTCCCCCTCTGACCATTTGTGACTCGTGCTATGGATTGTGAACTATGACCACCCATATTGAAATTCGTTGGTCATGGTTAGTGACATATGCCTAGTTTTGTTTGTCATTGTACGTGGTTACCACGCCGTGTCACTACGTATTAAAGGTATTTGTGCATTCTAGTTGATAGCTAGTGTTCCAAAACCATTGCTACCCCCCTCTCACTATCACTGACTCGTGTTGTGAGTTGTAAATGCTGACCACATGAAGTGAAATTTGTTGGTCATGGTCAATGACATATGCATACTTTGGTTTGTCACTATGCATGTTAGCCACGCTCTGCCACTACGTATTGCAGGTATTTGTACTTGCTAGTCAATAACTAGTATTCACAAACCATTATCCTCCACCCTGACCATTTGTGACTCGTGTTATGATTTGTCAGAGTTTACCACATAAAGTGACATTATTTGGTCATGGTCAGTGACATATGCCTACTTTGGTTGGTCATCGTGCATGGTATCCGCACCGTGCCACAACTTATTGAAGGTCCTTGTGCTTTCTACTTGATACCCGGTGTTCCCAAACCATTGTCTCCCCCTCTGACCATTTGTGACTCCTATTATGAGTTGTTAACGCTGACCACACACATCGGATTTCTTTGGTCAAAGGTAGTACATATGCCTACTTTGGTCGGTCATTGTGCATGGTAGCCATACCGTGCTTATACTGATTGGAGGTTGCTGTACTTGCTAGTTGAGAACTGATATTCACAGACCATTGTTTCCCCCTCTGACCGTTCGTGACTCGTGTTATGGTTGGTGAATGTTGACCACCCATATTGAAATTCTTTCATCATGGTCGGTGACATATGCCTAGTTTGGTTGTTTGGTGTGCATAGTAGCCACACCGTGCCACTAAGTATTTGAGTTCTTTGTCCTGCCTAGTCGATACATAGGGTTCCCAAACCATTGTCTCTCCCTCTGACCATTTGTGACTCGTGGTATGAGTTGTCAATGTTGACCATACATAGTGGACTTCTTCTGTCATAGTCAGTGACGTGTGCATCCTTTGGTTGGTCACTGTACACGCTAGCCACACCGTGCCACTACTTGTTTAACATCTTTCTACTTGCTAGGTGATAACTAGTGTTCGCAACCCATTGTTTCCCCCACTGAACATTTGTGACTCGTTTTATGAGTTTTCAACATTGACCACATACTATGAAATCCGTTTGGTCATGGTTTGTGACATATTCCTACTTTGGGTTGTCACCGTACATGGTTACCACGCCGTGTCATTACGTATTGAAGGTCTTTGTGCTTTCTTGTTGACAGCTAGTGTCCCCAGACCATTGTTAGCCCCCTCTGACTATCCGTGACTCGTGTTGTGAGATGTAAAAATGTTGACCATATGAGGTGAAATTCTTTGTTCATGGCCAGTGACATATGCATACCTGGTTGCTCACTGTGCATTGTAGCCACACTGTGCCACAACGTATTGAATCTCCTTATGCTTGCTATTTGATACTTGGTGTTCCCAAACCATTCTTTCCCCCTCTGACCATTTGTGAATCGTATTACGAGTTGTCAACGTTGACGACACACGGTGGATTTCTTTGGACAAAGACATTACATGTGCCTAATTTGGTCGGTCATTGTCCAAGGTAGCCACACCGTGCTACTACTGACTGAAGGTCGTTGTTCTTGCTAGTTGAGAACTGATATTCCCATAGCACTCTTTCCTACCCTGACTGTTTGTGACTCGTGTTATGGTTGGTCAACGTTGACCACACATATTGAAATTCTCTGGTCATGGTCAGTGACATATGCCTAGTTTGGTTATTTGGTGTGCATATTAGCCACACCGTGCCACTACATATTGAAGTTGTTTGTCCTTTCTAGTAGATACACAGGGTTCCCAAACCATTGTCTTTCCCTCTGACGATTTGGATTCGTGTTGTGAGTTGTCAATGTCGACCACACATAGTGGACTTCTTCGGTCATAGCTAGTGACATTTGCATCATTTGGTTGGTCACTGTGCACACCAGCCACACCGTGCCACTACTTACTGAAAATCTTTCTACTTGCTAGTTGATACTTAATGTTCCCAACCCATGGTTTCCCCCACTGACCATTTGTGACTCGTGTTATGAGTTTTCAACGTTGACCACACACTGTGAAATCCATTTGGTCATGGTTAGTGTCATATGCCTTGTCAGTAGCTATTGTTCCCAAGCCAATGTTATCCCCCATTTTACTATCCGTGACTCGTGTTGTGAGATTTCAACGCTGACCACATGAAGTGAAATTTGTTGGTCATGGTCAGTGGCATATGCATACTTTGGTTGGTAACTGTGCATGGTAGCCGCGCTGTGCCACTACATGGTGAAGGTATTTGTACTTGCTACTCGATGACTAGTATTCACAAACCATTGTCTTCCACTCTGACCATTTGTGACTCGTGTTATGATTTGTCAAAGTTTAGCACACATAGTGAGATAATTTGGTCATGGTCGGTGACATATGCCTACTTTGGTTGGTCATCGTGCATGGTATCCACACCGTGCCACAACTTATTGAAGGTCCATGTGCTTGCTAGTTGATACCTGCTGTTCCCAAACCAGTGTCTCCCCCTCTGACCATTTGTGAATCCTATTGTGAGTTGTCAACGCTGACCACACACAGCGGATTTCTTTGGTCAAAGGTAGTACATATGCCTAATTTGGTCGGTCATTGTGCATGGTAGTCACGACGTGCTTATAGTGATTGAAGGTCGCTGTAATTTCTAGATGAGAACTGATATTCACAGACCATTGTTTCCCCCTCTGACCGTTTGTGACTCGTGTTATGGTTGGTGAATGTTGACCACCCATGTTGAAATTCTTTCATCATGGTCGGTGACATACCCTACTGACTATTAATTTTGAAGTTACGAATTTGGAAATGCTTGCTTTCGACGCCGGGTTAGTTTCTTCGCGTTTTCTTGGAATTCGTCGAAAGGCTGTGAGTGGTACCTTAAATTTGACGACCGGTCTGGATCAAATTTTTCATTTCGGCGAACACGCAAATCTATAAAAAAAAAAGTAGTTATGCTCTGGTTGCCCCGTGTGCGATCTATCAGTATTTCTGCCAAGACCACATATTCTGGTACACGTGGTCCCTTTGGACTGCGTGTACCTGACACGCAGCCGCGGTATGCCGCTTGACATGCGGTGATCACTGCATGTCAAGGGACGTGGTACTCCGGCGATTCAAATCACCGTTCGGTGTTTTGAATTGCCGGACCATTGAGCACGACACCGGAGTTGTACAATGTTCAGAAAAGAAAAAAACAGAAGCTGAGTCACAAAACAGAATACACATGGGTCCATGAACCCAAGGATGAAACCTGCATGGTGGCACTTTGAATTCGATCGTTGACTTCCATAGTTCATTAAGTGCCTGTATAAAAACAATGAAGCATCAAATTCGGCGATGCAAACAGGGACTAAAATCGAATTCAAAAGTCAGTAGGGTATGTCTAGTTTGGTTGTTTGGTGTGCATATGAGCCAAACCGTGCCACTACGTATTGAAGTTCTTTGTCCTTTCTAGTCAATATATAGGATTCCCGAACCACTGTCTCTCCCTCTGACCATTTGTGACTCGTGTTATGAGTTGTCAATGTTGACCATACATAGTGGACTTCTTCGGTCATAGTCAGTGACGTGTGCATCCTTTGGTTGGTCACTGTGCACGCTAGCCACACCGTGCCACTACTTGTTTAAAATCTTTCTACTTGCTAGTTGATAACTAGTGTTTTTAAACCATGGTTTCCCCCACTGACCAGTTGTGACTTGTGTTATGAGTTTTCAACGTTGACCACAGACTGTGAAATCCGTTTGGTCATGGTTTGTGACATATGCCTACTTTGGTTTGTCACTGTACATGGTTACCACGCCGTGTCACTACGTATCAAAGGTATTTTTGCCTCCTTGTTGGCAGCTAGTGTTCCCAAACCATTGTTAGCCCCCTCTGACTATGTGTGACTCATGTTGTGAGTTGTAAATGTTGACCACATGAAGTGAAATTCTTTGTTCATGGTCAGTGACATATGCATACTTTCGTTGGTCACTGTGCATTGTAGCCACACTGTGCCACTACATGTTGAAGGTGTTTGTACTTGCTAGTCAATAACTAGTATTCACAAGCCATTATCTTCCACCCCGACCATTTGTGGCTCGTGTTACGAGTTGTCAAAGTTTACCACACTTCGTGACATTATTTGGTCATGGTCAGTGAGATACGCCTACTTTGGTTGGTCACCGTGCATGGTATCCACACCGTGCCACAACGTATTGAAGGTCCTTGTGCTTTCTATTTGATACTTGGTGTTCCCAAACAATTGTTTCCCCCTCTGATGATTTGTGACTCGTATTATGAGTTGTCAATGTTGACCACACACGGTTGATTTCTTTGGTCAAAGGCAGTACATATGCCTAATTTGGTCAGTCATTGTGCATGGTAGCCATACCGTGCTACTACTGACTGAAGGTCATTGTACTTGCTAGTTGGTATGTAGTATTCCCAAACCATGTTTTCCCCCTCTTACAAATTGTGACCCCTATTATGGGTTGTCAACGTTGACCACACATGGTAGAATTATTTGGTCATGGTAAGTGGCACATGCCTAATCTGGTTGTTCATTGTGCATGGTAGCCACACCGTTCCACTACTTGTTGAAAGTCTTTGTACTTGCTAATCAATGAATAGCAAAATGTTTCTCCATTTGACATCAGGTCGGTTGTTGTTGATTTGCTACGCGTAGGTGCCTTCACTGGAATACTCCCTCCCACCCCCCTAGAGGGATGTTCAGTGGACGACCTGGAGGACAGATTTGCGACCGCATTATGACACCCCCCTACCATCCCACGGCTTAGGCTCGAAGGAAGAGTTGAGGTATCACAACACGCCCCCCCCCCCCCCCCCCCCCCCCCAGGTCGCGAGCCTATTCTATGTTGCGTGTACCAGTATTCAAACCCAGGACCTACCGCTCCAGAATCTAAGTCTATAAACACTAAGCCAACTCACATGGTGTTCATATGATATCCAAGTGACATTATGAGGGTTCCTATGGGTAAAGGGCATAAAACAAGGGGGTGTAAGATTAGAGGGTAGTTTTCGAAAGTATGAATGATAACAAAGTTATTTTAATCATAAACAATTGATGCAGACGGAATTTCATACTTTGCAACTTTGAGCTTAAATAACATCTCAACCATTGCTCTGAATGACCAGCCGTAAGAAGGAAAGTTGACTACACAAAGTGAAACTCTTTTCATGATATTCAGTAACACAAGCATACTTTGCTTGGTCATTGTGCATGGTAGTCACACTGTGCCACCACTTATCGAAGGTCTTTGTACTCACTAGTCGATACCGAGTATTCCCAATCCATTGTTTCTCCCTCTGCCCATTTTTGACTTGTATTATGAGTTGTGAACGTTGACCACACACACCAAACGTCTTCCGTAATGAGCAGTGATGTATGCCTACTTGGATAGGTCATTGTGCACAGTAGCCACACCGTGCCAATACATACAAAAAATACTTGTTTTTGCTAGAAGATACATATTGTTTTGAAACCATGTTTTCCCCATCTGACCATTTGTGACTCATGTTATGGGTTGTCAACCTTGACCAGCCATATTGAAATTCTTCGGTCATGATTAGTGACATATGCCTAGTTTGGTTTGTTACTGTACGTGGTTACCACGCCGTGTCACTACGTATTGAATGTCTTTGTGCTTTCTGGTTGATAGCTAGTGTTCCCAAACCATTGTTACCCCCCTCTGACAACTAGTGACTCATTTTGTGAGTTGTCAATGCTGACCACATGAAGTGAAATTCGTTGGTCATGGTCAGTGACATATGCATACATTGGTTGGTCACAGTGCATGGTAGCCACGCTGTGCCACTACATATTGAAGGTATTTATACTTTCTAGTCAATAACTAGTATTCACAAACCATTATCTTCCACCCTGACCATTTGTGACTCGTGTTATGAGTTGTCAAAGTTTACCACAGTTAGTGACATTATTTGGTCATGGTCAGTGACATATGCCTACTTTGGTTGGTCATCGTGCATGGTATCCACACCGTGCCACAACGTTTTGAACCTCCTTGTGTTTGCTATTTGATACTTGGTGTTCCCAACCCATGGTTTCTCCCACTGGCCATTTGTGACTCGTGTTATGAGTTGTCAAAGTTTACCACAGTTAGTGACATTATTTGGTCATGGTCAGTGACATATGCCTACTTTGGTTGGTCATCGTGCATGGTATCCACACCGTGCCACAACGTTTTGAACCTCCTTGTGTTTGCTATTTGATACTTGGTGTTCCCAACCCATTGTTTCCCCCTCTGACCATTTGTGACTTGTACTCTGAGTTGTCAACGTTGACCATACACAACGGATTTCTTTGGTCAAAGGCAGTACATATGCCTACTTTGGGCGGTCATTGTGCATGGTAGCCACAGCGAGCTACTACTGACTGAAGGTCGTTGTACTTGCCAGGTGAGAACTGATATTTCGATAGCATTGTTCCCTCCCCTGACCATTTGTGACTCCTGTTATGGTCGGTCAACGTTGACCACCCATATTGAAATTCTCTGGTCATGGTCAGTGACATATGGCTAGTTTAGTTGTTTGCTGTGCATATTAGCCAAACCGTCCCATTACGTATTGAAGTTCTTTGTCCTTTCTAGTCGATACATAGGGTTCTCAAACCATTGTCTCTTCCTCCAACAATTTGTGACTCGTGTTATGAGCTGTCAACGTTGACCACACATAGTGGACTTCTTCGGTCATAGTCAGTGACATATGCATCCGTTGGTTGGTCACTGTGCACGCTAGCCACACCATGCCTCTATTTGCTAGTTGATAACTAGTGTTCCCAACCCATGGTTTCTCCCACTGGCCATTTGTGACTCGTGTTATGAGTTTTCAACATTGACCACAAACTGTGAAATCCGTTTGGTCATGGTTAGTGACATATGCATACTTTGGTTGGTCCCCGTACATGTTTACTACGCCGTGTCACTGCGTATCCCAGGTCTTTGTGCTTTATAGTTGATAGCTAGTGTCCCCAAACCGTTGTTAGCCCTTCTGACTATCTGTGACTCGTGTTGTGAGTTGTCAACATTGACCACATGAAGTTAAATTCTTTTGTAATGGTCAGTGACATATGCATGCTTTGGTTGGTCACAGTGCATTGTAGCCGCACTGTGCCACTACATAATGAAGGTATTTGTACTTGCTAGTCGATAACTAGTGTTTAGAAACCATTATCTTTCACTCTGACCATTAGTGACTCGTGTTATGAGCTGTCAACGTTTACCACGCATGGTGACATTCTTTGGTCATGGTCAGTGACATATGCATACCTTGGTTGGTCATCGTGCATGGTATCCACACCGTGCCACAACGTATTGAAGGTCAGTGTGCTTGCTAGTTGATACCTGGTGTTCCCAAACAATTGTTTCCCCCTCTGACTATTTGTGACTTGTATTTTGAGTTGTCAACGTTGACAACACACAGCGGATTTCTTTGCTCAAATGCAGTACATATGCCTACTTTGGTCGGTCATTGTGCATGGTAGCCACAACGTGCTACTACTGATTGAAGGGCGTTGTACTTGCTAGTTGAGAACTGATATTCCCGGACCACTGTTTCCCCCTCTGACTGTTTGTGACTTGTGTTATGGTTGATGAACGTTGACCACCCATATTGAAATTATTTGGTCATGGTCAGTGACATATGCCTAGTTTGGTTATTTGGTGTGCATATTGGCCACATAGTGCTACTACGTATTGAAATGATTTTTCCTTTATAGTCCATGCATAGGGATCCCAAACCATTGTCTCTCCCTCTGACTACTTGTGACACGTGTTATGAGTTGTCAATCTTGACCACGCATACTGGACTTCTTCGGTGATAGTCAGTGATGTATTCATCCTTTGGTTGGTCATTGTGTACGCTAGCCAAACCGTGCCACTACTTGCTGAAATTCGTTGTACTTGCTAGTTGACAGCTAGTGTTCCCAACCCATTGTTTCACCCTCAGACGATTTGTGACTCGTGTTATGAGTTTTCAATATTGATCACACACTGTGAAATTCGTTTGGTCATGGTTAGTGACATATACCTACTTTGGTTTCTCACTGTACATGGTTACCACGCCGTGTCACTACATATTAAAGTTATTTGTGCTTTCTAGTTAATAGCTAGTATTCCCAAACGATTGTTATCCCCCTTTGACTATCAGTGACTCGTGTTGTGAGTTGTCAATGCTGACCACGTGAAGTGAAACTCGTTGGTCATGGTCAGTGACATATGCATACTTTGGTTGGTCACTGTGCATAGTAGCCACACTGTGCCACTACATATTGAAGGTATTTGTACTTGCTTCTTGATAACTAGTATTCACAAATACATTGTCTTCCACTCTGACAATTTGTGACTCGTGTTATGAGCTGTCAAAGTTTACCACACGTAGTGACATCATTTGGTCATGGTCAGTGACATATGCACACCGTTCCACAACTTGTTGAAGGTCGTTGTGCTTGCTAGTTGATACCTGATGTTCCCAGACCATTGTTTCCCCCTCTGACCATTTGTGATTCGTATTATGAGTTGTCAACGCTGTCCAGACACAGCGGATTTCTTTGGTCAACAACAGTACATAGGCCTACATTGGTCGGTCATTGTGCATGGTAGCCACACCGTACTTTTGCTGATTGAAGGTCGCTGTACTTGCTAGTTGAGAATTGATATTCCCAGACCATTGTGACTCATGTTATGGTTGGTGAATGTTAACCACCCATATTGAAATTCTTTGGTCATGGTCAGTGACATATGCCTTCTTTGGTTGTTTGGTGTGCATAGTAGCTACACCGTGCCACTACGCATTGAAGTTCTTTGTCCTTAATAGTCAATACATAGGGTTCCCAAACCATTGTCTCTCCCTCTGACCATTTGTGACTCGTGTTATGAGTTGTCAATGTTGACCACACACAGTGGACTTCTTCGGTCATAGTCAGTGACATATGCATCCTTTGGTTGGTCACTGCGTACGCTAGCCACACCGTGCCACTACTTGTTGACAATCTTTCTACCCGCTAGTTGATAACTAGTCTTCCCAACCCATGGTTTCCCCCACTGACCATTTGTGACTCGTGTTATGAGTTTTCAACGTTGACCACACACTGTGAAATCCGTTTGGTCATGGTTAGTGACATCTATCTACTTTTGTTTGTCACTGTACATGGTTACCACGCCGTGTCACTACATAGTGAAGGTCTCTGTGCTTCCTGTTGATGGCTAGTGTTCCCAAACCATTGTTACCCCCTCTGAATATCTATGACTCGTGTTGTGAGTTGTCAACATTGACCACATGAAGTGAAATTATTTATTCATGGTCAGTGACATGTAAGTACTTTGGTTGGTCACTTTGTATTGTAGCCACACTGTGCCACTATATATTGAAGGTATTTGTACTTGCTAGTCGATAACTAGTATTCACAAACCATTATCTTCCACCCTGACCAGTTGTGACTTGTCGTATGAGTTGCTAAAGTTTACCACACATGGTGACATTATTTGGTCATGGTCAGTGACAGATGCATACATTGGTTGGTCATCATGCATGGTATCCACACCGTGAGCCAAGGTATTGTAGCTCCTTGTGCTTGCTATTTGATACTTGGTGTCCCCAAACCATTGTTTCCCCCTCTGACCATTTGTGACTCGTATTATGAGTTGTCGATGTTGACGAGACACAGTGGGTTTCTTTCGTCAAAGGCAGTACATATGCCTACTTTGGTCGGTCATTGTGCATGATAGCCACACCGTGCTACTACTGACTGAAGGTCGTTGTACTTGCTAGTTGAGAAATGATAGTCCCAAACCATTGTTTCCTCCCCTGACTGTTTGTGACTCGTGTTATGGTTGGTCAACGTTGACTACCCATATTGAAATTCTCTGGTCATGGTCAGTGACATGTGCTTAGTTTGGATGTTTGGTGTGCATATTAGCCACACTGTGCCACTACGTATTGAATTCATTTTTCCTTTCTAGTCCATGCATAGGGTTCCCAAACCAGTGTCTCTCCCTTTGACCATTTGTGACTCATGTTATGAGTTGTCAATGTTGACCACACATAGTGGACTTCTTCGGTCATAGTCAGTGACGTATTCATCCTTCGGTTGGTCACTGTGCACGCTAGCCACGCCGTGCCACTACTTGTTGAAGGTTTTCGTACTTCCTAGGTGATAACTAGTGTTCCTAACCCATTATTTCCCCCTATGACCATTTGTGACTCGTGTGATGAGTTTTCAACGTTGACCACACACTGTGAAACTCGTTTGGTCATGGTTAGTGACATATGCCTACTTTGGTTTTTCATTGTACATGGTTACCACGCTGTGTCACTACGTGTTGAAGGTATTTGTGCTTTATAGTCAATAGCTAGTGTTCCCAAACCAATGTTACCCCCCTTTGAGTAGCTGTGACTCGTGTTTTGGGTTTTGAACGCTGACCACATGAAGTGAAATTCGTTGGTCATGGTCAGTGACACATGCATACTTTGGTTGGTCACTGTGCATGGTACCCACGCTGTTCCACTACATATTGAAGGTATTTGTACTTGCTACTCAATGACTAGTATTCACAAACCATTGTCTTCCACTCTGACCATCTGTGACTAATGTTATGAGTTGTCAAAATTTACCACACTTAGTGTCATTATTTGGTCATGATCAGTGACATATGCCTACTTTGGTTGGTCATCGTGCATGGTATCAACACCGTGCCACAACTTATTGAAGTTCCTTGTGCTTGCTAATTCATACCTGGTGTTTCCAAACCATTGTCTCCCCCTCTAACCACTTATGACTCCTATTATGAGTTGTCAATGCTGACCACACACATCACATCTCTTTGGTCAAAGGTAGTACATATGCCTACGTTGGTCGGTCATTGTGCATGGTAGCCACACCGTGCTTATACTGATTGAAGGTCATTGTACTTGCTAGTTGAGAACTGATCTTCACAGACCATTGTTTCCCCCTCTGACTGTTTGTTACTCGTGTTATGGTTGGTGAATGTTCACGACCCATATTGAAATTCTTTCATCATGGTCGGTGACATATGCCTAGTTTGGTTGTTTGGTGTGCATAGTAGCCACACCATGCCACTACGTATTGAAGTTATTTGTCCTTTCTAGTCCATACATAGGGTTCCCAAACCACTGTCTCTCCCTCTGACCATTTGTGACTCGTGTTATGAGTTGTCAATGTTGACCATACATAGTGGACTTCTTCGGTCATAGTCAGTGACGTGTGCATCATTTGGTTGGTCACGGTGCATGTTAGCCACACAGTGCCACTTCTTGTTGAAGATCTTTCTACTTGCTCGTTGATAACTAGTGTTCCCAACAGATGGTTTCCCCCACTGACCATTTGTGACTCGTGTTATGAGTTTTCAACGTTGACCACACACTGTGAAGTCCGTTTGGTCATGGTTTGCGGCATATGCCTACTTTGGTTTGTCACTGTACATGGTTACCATGCTGTGTCATTACGTATCGAAGGTCTTTGTGCTTTCTTGTTGATAGCGAGTGTTCCCAAACCATTGCCAGCCCCCTTTGACTATATGTGACTCGTGTTGTGAGTTGTAAATGTTGACCACATGAAGTGAAATTCTTTGCTCGTGGTCAGTGACATATGCATTCTTTGGTTGGTCACTGTGCATTGTAGCCACACTGTACCACTACATATTGGAGGTATTTGTACTTGCTAGCCAATAACTAGTATTCACAAACCATTATCTTCCACCCTGACCATTTGTGACTGGTATCATGAGTTGTCAAAGTTTACCACACATAGTGACATTGTTTGGTCATGGTCAGTGACATATGCTTACATTGGTTGGTCATCGTGCATGGTATCCACACCGTGCCACAACGTATTGAGGCTCCTTGTGCTTGCTATTTGATACTTGGTGTTCCCAAACCACTGTTTCCCCCTCTGACCACTTGTGCCTTGTTTTATGAGTTGTCAACGTTGACCACACACAGCGGATTTCTTTGGTCAAAGGCAGTACATATGCATACTTTGGTCGGTCATTGTGCATGGTAGCCACACCGTACTACTACTGACTGAAGGTCGTTGTACTTGCTAGCTGGCATCTAGTATTCCCCAACCATTGTTTCCCCCTCAGACAATTCGTGACCCATATTATGGGTTGTCAATGTTGACCACACATAGTAAAATTGTTTGTTCATGGTAAGTGGCACATGCCTAATCTGGTCTGTCATTGTGCATGGTAGCCACATCGTTCCACTTCTTGTTGAAAGCATTTGTACTTGCTAGTCAATAAATAGCAAAAGGTTTCTCCGTTTCACACCAGGTCGGTTTTTGTTGATTTGTTACGCCTAGGTGCCGTCACTGGAATACTCCCTCCAACCCCCCTAGAGAGATGTTCCGTGGACGACCTGGAGGACAGATTTGCGACCGCATTCTGACACCCCCCTAGCCCCCCACGGCTTAGGCTCGAAGGTAGAGTTGAGGTATCACAACACGGCCGCCCCCCCCCCCCCCCCCCCCCC
>SZWC01002118.1:3545-18109 GCA_023375785.1 Penium margaritaceum | reverse complement strand
ACCACTCCGCAACCAGTTCGCACCACTCCGCAACCAGTTCGCACCACTCCGCAACCAGTTCACACCACTCCGCAACCAGTTCGCACCACTCCGCAACCAGTTCGCACCACTCCATAACCAGTCCGCACCACTCGGCAACCAGTTTGCACCACTCCGAAACCAGTTTGCACCACTTTGCACCCAGTTCGCACCACTCTGCAACCAGTTCGCACCACTGTGCAACCAGTTTGCACCACTCCGCAGCCAATTCGCACCACTCCGCAGCCAGTTCGCACCAATCGGCAACCATTTCGCACCACTCCACAACCAGTTCGCACCACTCCGCACCAGCTCACAACACTCCACAACCCAGTTCGCACCACTCGGCAAGCAGTTCACACCTCTCCGCAACTAGTTCGCACCACTCCGCAACCAGTTCGCACCACTCCGCAACCAGTTCGCACCACTCCGCAACCAGTTTACACCACTCCGCAGCCAGTTCGCACTACTCGGCAACAAGTTCGCACCACTCCCCAACCAGTTTACACCACTCTGCAACCTGTTGGTACCACTCCCCAACCAGTTCAAACCACTCCACAACCAGTTCGCACCACTTCGTGACCAGTTCGCACCAGTACGCGACCGTTTCCTACCACTCCGCAAGCAATTCGCACCACTGCGCAACCCGTTCTCACTACTCGGCAACTAGTTCGCACCAATCTGCAACCAGTTCGCACCACCCTGCAACCAGTTCGCACAACTCCGCAACCGTACGCACCACTCCGCAACCAGTTTGCACCACTCCGCAACCAGTTTGCACCACTCCGCAACCAGTTCTCACAACTCCGTAACCAGTTGGCACCACTCCACAACCAGTTGACACCACTCCGCAACCAGTTTGCACCACTGGGCAGACAGTTCGCATCACTCCGCAACCAGTTCGCACCACTCCGCAACCCGTTCGCACCACTCTGCAACCAGTTCGCACCACTCCGCAACCAGTTCACAACATTTTGCAACCTGTTCGTACCACTCCGCAACCAGTTCACACCACTCCGCAACCCGTTTGCACCACTTCGCAACCAGTTCCCGCCAGTCTGCCACCAGTTCGCACCACTCTGCGACCAGTTTGCACCACTCCGCAACCACTTCTCACCACTCAGCAACCAGTTGACACCACTCCGCAACCAGTTTGCACCACTCTGCAACCAGTTCACACCACTCCGCAACCAGTTCGCATCACTCCGCAACCAGTTCTCACCACACCACAACCAGTTCCCACCACTCCGCAACCAGTTCGCACAACTCCGCAACCAGTTCTCACCACTCCGTTGACAGTTCGCACCACTCCACATCTAGTTCACACCACTCCGCAACCAGTTCCCACCACTACGTAGCCAGTTCGCATCACTCCACAACCAGTTCACACCACTCCGCAACCGTTCGCACTACTCTGCAGCCAGTTCGCACCAATCCGCAACAAGTTTGCACCACTCCGCAACCAGTTCGCACCACTCCGCAACAAGTTCGCACCGCTCCACAACCGGTTCGAACCACTCCGCAACCAGTTCGCACCACTCCGCAACCAGTTCGCACCCCTCCGCAACCAGTTCGCACCACTCTGCAACCAGTTCACACCACTCCACAACCCAAATTGCACCACTCCGCAACCAGTTCGCACCACTCCGCAGCCAGTTCGCACCACTCCGCAACCAGTTCGCACCCCTCCGCAACCAGTTCGCACCACTCTGCAACCAGTTCACACCACTCCACAACCCAAATTGCACCACTCCGCAACCAGTTCGCACCACTCCGCAGCCAGTTCGCACCACTCCGCAACCAGTTCGCACCCCTCCGCAACCAGTTCGCACCACTCTGCAACCAGTTCACACCACTCCACAACCCAAATTGCACCACTCCGCAACCAGTTCGCACCACTCCGCAGCCAGTTCGCACCACTCCGCAACCAGTTCGCACCCCTCCGCAACCAGTTCGCACCACTCTGCAACCAGTTCACACCACTCCACAACCCAAATTGCACCACTCCGCAACCAGTTCGCACCACTCCGCAGCCAGTTCGCACCACTCCGCAACCAGTTCGCACCCCTCCGCAACCAGTTCGCACCACTCTGCAACCAGTTCACACCACTCCACAACCCAAATTGCACCACTCCGCAACCAGTTCGCACCACTCCGCAGCCAGTTCGCACCACTCCGCAACCAGTTCGCACCCCTCCGCAACCAGTTCGCACCACTCTGCAACCAGTTCACACCACTCCACAACCCAAATTGCACCACTCCGCAACCAGTTCGCACCACTCCGCAGCCAGTTCGCACCACTCCGCAACCAGTTCGCACCCCTCCGCAACCAGTTCGCACCACTCTGCAACCAGTTCACACCACTCCACAACCCAAATTGCACCACTCCGCAACCAGTTCGCACCACTCCGCAGCCAGTTCGCACCACTCCGCAACCAGTTCGCACCCCTCCGCAACCAGTTCGCACCACTCTGCAACCAGTTCACACCACTCCACAACCCAAATTGCACCACTCCGCAACCAGTTCGCACCACTCCGCAGCCAGTTCGCACCACTCCGCAACCAGTTCGCACCCCTCCGCAACCAGTTCGCACCACTCTGCAACCAGTTCACACCACTCCACAACCCAAATTGCACCACTCCGCAACCAGTTCGCACCACTCCGCAGCCAGTTCGCACCACTCCGCAACCAGTTCGCACCCCTCCGCAACCAGTTCGCACCACTCTGCAACCAGTTCACACCACTCCACAACCCAAATTGCACCACTCCGCAACCAGTTCGCACCACTCAGCAACCAGTTCGCACCACTCCGCAACCAGTTTGCACCACTCTGCAGCCAGTTCACACCACTCTGCAACCAATTGACACCACTGCACAACCAGTTCGCACCGCTCCGTAGCCAGTTCACATCACTCCGCAACAATTTCACACCACTCCGCAATCAGTTCGCACTACTCCGCAACCAGTTCTCACCACTCAGTAACCAGTTCGCACCACTCGGCATCCAGTTCGCACCACTCCGCAACCGGTTCGAACCACTCCGCAACCAGTTCGCACCACTCCACAACCAGTTCACACCACTCCACACCCCACTTCCCACCACTCTGCAACCAATTGACACCATTCCGCAACCAGTTTGCACCACTCCGCAACCAGTTTGCACCACTCCGCAATCAGTTCGCATCACTCTGCAACCCGTTTGCACCACTCGGCAACCAGTTCACACCACTTTGCAACCAGTTCCCACCACTCCACAACCAGTTCACACCACTCCGCAACCTGTTCGTACCACAACGCATCCTGTTCACATCACTCCGCAACCAGTTCGAACCACTCCGCGACCAGTTCGCACTACTCCGTGACCAGTTCGCACCACTCCGCGACCAGTTCGCACCACTCCACAACCAGTTGCACAACTCCGCAACCAGTTCTCACCACTCCACAACCAGTTCACACCACTCCGCAACCAGTTCGCACCGCTCCGCAACCAGTTCGCACCACTCCGCAACCCGTTCGCACCACTCCACAACCAGTTTGCACCACTCCGCAACCTGTTCGCACCACTCCGCAACCCGTTCGCACCACTCCACAACCAGTTTGCACCACTCCGCAACCTGTTCGCACCACTCCGCAACCCGTTCGCACCACTCCACAACCAGTTTGCACCACTCCGCAACCTGTTCGCACCACTCCGCAACCCGTTCGCACCACTCCACAACCAGTTTGCACCACTCCGCAACCTGTTCGCACCACTCCGCAACCCGTTCGCACCACTCCACAACCAGTTTGCACCACTCCGCAACCTGTTCGCACCACTCCGCAACCCGTTCGCACCACTCCACAACCAGTTTGCACCACTCCGCAACCTGTTCGCACCACTCCGCAACCCGTTCGCACCACTCCACAACCAGTTTGCACCACTCCGCAACCTGTTCGCACCACTCCGCAACCCGTTCGCACCACTCCACAACCAGTTTGCACCACTCCGCAACCTGTTCGCACCACTCCGCAACCCGTTCGCACCACTCCACAACCAGTTTGCACCACTCCGCAACCTGTTCGCACCACTCCGCAACCCGTTCGCACCACTCCACAACCAGTTTGCACCACTCCGCAACCTGTTCGCACCACTCCGCAACCCGTTCGCACCACTCCACAACCAGTTTGCACCACTCCGCAACCTGTTCGCACCACTCCGCAACCCGTTCGCACCACTCCACAACCAGTTTGCACCACTCCGCAACCTGTTCGCACCACTCCGCAACCCGTTCGCACCACTCCACAACCAGTTTGCACCACTCCGCAACCTGTTCGCACCACTCCGCAACCCGTTCGCACCACTCCACAACCAGTTTGCACCACTCCGCAACCAGTTTACACTACTCCGCAATCAGTTCGCACCGCTCCGCAACCAGTTCGCACCACTCCCCAACCAGTTCGCACCACTCCGCAACCAGTGCGCACCACTCCACAACCAGTGCGCACCACTCCGCAACCAGTTTGCACCACTCTGCAACCAGTTCACACCACTCCACAACCCAGTTTGCACCACTCCGCAACCAGTTCGCACCACTCCACAACCAGTTCGCACCACTCCGCAACCAGTTTGCACCACTCCGCAGCCAGTTCGCACCACTCTGCAACCAGTTTGCACCACTTCGCAACCAGTTCACACCACTTCGCAACCTGTTTGTACCACTCCGCAACCAGTTCACACCACTCCGCAACCAGTTTGCACCACTTCGCAACCAGTTTGCACCAGTCTGCGACCAGTTTGCACCACTCTGCGACCAGTTTGCACCACTCCGCAACCACTTCTCACCACTCAGCAACCAGTTCACACCACTCCGCAACCAGTTCGCACCAATCTGCAACCAGTTCGCACCATCCTGCAACCAGTTCGCACAACTCCGCAACCGTACGCACCACTCCGCAAACAGTTTGCACCACTCCGCAACCAGTTTGCACCACTCCGCAACCAGTTCTCACAACTCCGTAACCAGTTGGCACCACTCCACAACCAGTTGACACCACTCCGCAACCAGTTCGCACCAGTCCGCAGCCAGTTTGCATCGCTCCGAAACCAGTTCGCACCACACCGCAACCTGTTCGCACCACTCCGCAACCACTTCACACCACTCCAAAATCCAGATTGCACCACTCCGCAACCAGTTCGCACCACTCCCCAACCAGTTCGCACCACTCCGCAACCAGTTTGCACCACTCCGCAGCCAGTTCGCACCACTCTGCAACCAGTTCGCACCACTCCGCAACCAGTTCACACCACTTCGCAACCTGTTCGTACCACTCCGCAACCAGTTCACACCACTCTGCAACCCGTTTGCACCACTTCGCAACCAGTTCCCACCAGTCTGCCACCAGTTCGCACCACTCTGCGACCAGTTTGCACCACTCCGTAACCACTTCTCACCACTCAGCAACCAGTTGACACCACTCTGCAACCAGTTTGCACCACTCCGCAACCAGTTCGCACCACTCCGCAACCAGTTCGCACCACTCCGCAACCAGTTCTCACCACACCGCAACCAGTTCCCACCACTCCGCAACCAGTTCGCACAACTCCGCAACCAGTTCTCACCACTCCGTAAACAGTTCGCACCACTCCACATCTAGTTCACACCACTCCGCAACCAGTTCGCACCACTCCGCAACCGACCGTTCGCACTACTTCGCAGCCAGTTCGCACCAATCCGCAACCAGTTTGCACCACTCCGCAACCAGTTGGCACCAATCCGCAACCAGTTTGCACCACTCCGCAACCGGTTCGAACCACTCCGCAACCAGTTCGCACCACTCTGGAACCAGTTCACACCACTCCATACCCCAGTTCCCACCACTCCGCAACTAATTGACACCATTCCGCAACCAGTTCGCACCGCTCGGCAACCAGTTCGCACGAATCCGCAACCAGTTTGCACTACTCCGCAACCAGTTCTCACCACTCCGCAACCAGTTTGCACCACTCCGCAACCACCTTTCACAGCTCCGCAATCAGTTCTCACCACTCCGGAACCAGTTCGCATCCCTCCACAACCAGTTCACACCACTCCGCAGCCAGTTTGCACCACTGCGCAGCCAGTTCGCATCACTCCGCAACCAGTTCGCACCACTCCGCAACCAGTTTGCACCACTCTGCAACCCGTTCACACCACTTCGCAACCAGTTCGCACCACTCCGCAACCAGTTCGTACCACTCCGCAACCAGTTCGCACCACTCCGCAACGAGTTCGCACCACTCCGCAACCAGTTCGCACCACCCCGCAACCAGTTCGCATCACTCCGCAACCAGTTTGCACCACTCCGCAACCCGTTCACACCACTTCGCAACCAGTTCGCACCACTCCGCAACCAGTTCGTACCACTCCGCAACCAGTTCGCACCACTCCGCAACGAGTTCGCACCACTCCGCAACCAGTTCGCACCACCCCGCAACCAGTTCGCATCACTCCGCAACCAGTTTGCACCACTCCGCAACCCGTTCACACCACTTCGCAACCAGTTCGCACCACTCCGCAACCAGTTCGTACCACTCCGCAACCAGTTCGCACCACTCCGCAACGAGTTCGCACCACTCCGCAACCAGTTCGCACCACCCCGCAACCAGTTCGCATCACTCCGCAACCAGTTTGCACCACTCCGCAACCCGTTCACACCACTTCGCAACCAGTTCGCACCACTCCGCAACCAGTTCGTACCACTCCGCAACCAGTTCGCACCACTCCGCAACGAGTTCGCACCACTCCGCAACCAGTTCGCACCACCCCGCAACCAGTTCGCATCACTCCGCAACCAGTTTGCACCACTCCGCAACCCGTTCACACCACTTCGCAACCAGTTCGCACCACTCCGCAACCAGTTCGTACCACTCCGCAACCAGTTCGCACCACTCCGCAACGAGTTCGCACCACTCCGCAACCAGTTCGCACCACCCCGCAACCAGTTCGCATCACTCCGCAACCAGTTTGCACCACTCCGCAACCCGTTCACACCACTTCGCAACCAGTTCGCACCACTCCGCAACCAGTTCGTACCACTCCGCAACCAGTTCGCACCACTCCGCAACGAGTTCGCACCACTCCGCAACCAGTTCGCACCACCCCGCAACCAGTTCGCATCACTCCGCAACCAGTTTGCACCACTCCGCAACCCGTTCACACCACTTCGCAACCAGTTCGCACCACTCCGCAACCAGTTCGTACCACTCCGCAACCAGTTCGCACCACTCCGCAACGAGTTCGCACCACTCCGCAACCAGTTCGCACCACCCCGCAACCAGTTCGCATCACTCCGCAACCAGTTTGCACCACTCCGCAACCCGTTCACACCACTTCGCAACCAGTTCGCACCACTCCGCAACCAGTTCGTACCACTCCGCAACCAGTTCGCACCACTCCGCAACGAGTTCGCACCACTCCGCAACCAGTTCGCACCACCCCGCAACCAGTTCGCATCACTCCGCAACCAGTTTGCACCACTCCGCAACCCGTTCACACCACTTCGCAACCAGTTCGCACCACTCCGCAACCAGTTCGTACCACTCCGCAACCAGTTCGCACCACTCCGCAACGAGTTCGCACCACTCCGCAACCAGTTCGCACCACCCCGCAACCAGTTCGCATCACTCCGCAACCAGTTTGCACCACTCCGCAACCCGTTCACACCACTTCGCAACCAGTTCGCACCACTCCGCAACCAGTTCGTACCACTCCGCAACCAGTTCGCACCACTCCGCAACGAGTTCGCACCACTCCGCAACCAGTTCGCACCACCCCGCAACCAGTTCGCATCACTCCGCAACCAGTTTGCACCACTCCGCAACCCGTTCACACCACTTCGCAACCAGTTCGCACCACTCCGCAACCAGTTCGTACCACTCCGCAACCAGTTCGCACCACTCCGCAACGAGTTCGCACCACTCCGCAACCAGTTCGCACCACCCCGCAACCAGTTCGCATCACTCCGCAACCAGTTTGCACCACTCCGCAACCCGTTCACACCACTTCGCAACCAGTTCGCACCACTCCGCAACCAGTTCGTACCACTCCGCAACCAGTTCGCACCACTCCGCAACGAGTTCGCACCACTCCGCAACCAGTTCGCACCACCCCGCAACCAGTTCGCATCACTCCGCAACCAGTTTGCACCACTCCGCAACCCGTTCACACCACTTCGCAACCAGTTCGCACCACTCCGCAACCAGTTCGTACCACTCCGCAACCAGTTCGCACCACTCCGCAACGAGTTCGCACCACTCCGCAACCAGTTCGCACCACCCCGCAACCAGTTCGCATCACTCCGCAACCAGTTTGCACCACTCCGCAACCCGTTCACACCACTTCGCAACCAGTTCGCACCACTCCGCAACCAGTTCGTACCACTCCGCAACCAGTTCGCACCACTCCGCAACGAGTTCGCACCACTCCGCAACCAGTTCGCACCACCCCGCAACCAGTTCGCATCACTCCGCAACCAGTTTGCACCACTCCGCAACCACCTTTCACAGCTCCGCAATCAGTTCTCTCCACTCCGGAACCAGTTCGCATCCCTCCACATCCAGTTCACACCACTCCGCAGCCAGTTTGCACCACTCCGCAGCCAGTTCGCACCACTCTGCAACCAGTTCACACCCCTCCACAACCCAGTTTGCACCACTCCGCAACCAGTTCGCACCACTCAGCAACCAGTTCTCACCACTCCGTAGACAGTTCGCACCACTCCACATCCAGTTCACACCACTCCACAACCAGTTCGCACCACTCCGTAGCCAGTTCGCATCACTCCGCAACCAGTTCACACCACTCCGCAACCAGTTTGCACTACTCCGCAGCCAGTTCGCACCACTCCGCAACCACTTCGCACCACTCTGCAACCACTTCGCACCACTCCGCAACCAATTCGCACCACTCTGCAACCTGTCTGCACCACTCCGCAGCCGGTTCAAACCACTCTGCAACCAGTTTGCACCACTCCGCAACCAGTTCACACCACTCCACACCCCAGTTCCCTCCCCTCCGCAACCAATTGACACTATTCCGCAACCAGTGTGCACCACTCCGCAACCAGTTCGCACCAGTCCGCAAGCAGTTTGCATCACTCTGCAACCAGTTCACACCACTCCGCAACCTGTTCGTATCACTCCGCAACCTGTTCACACCACTCCGCAACCAGTTCGCACCACTCTGCGACCAGTTTGCACCACTCCGCGACCAGTTCGCACCACTTCGCAACCAGTTCACACCACTCCGCAACCAGTTCTCACCACTCCGCAACCAGTTCACACCACTCCGCAACCAGTTCGCACCACTCTGCGACCAGTTTGCACCACTCCGCGACCAGTTCGCACCACTCTGCGACCAGTTTGCACCACTCCGCGACCAGTTCGCACCACTCTGCGACCAGTTTGCACCACTCCGCGACCAGTTCGCACCACTCTGCGACCAGTTTGCACCACTCCGCGACCAGTTCGCACCACTCTGCGACCAGTTTGCACCACTCCGCGACCAGTTCGCACCACTCTGCGACCAGTTTGCACCACTCCGCGACCAGTTCGCACCACTCTGCGACCAGTTTGCACCACTCCGCGACCAGTTCGCACCACTCTGCGACCAGTTTGCACCACTCCGCGACCAGTTCGCACCACTCTGCGACCAGTTTGCACCACTCCGCGACCAGTTCGCACCACTCTGCGACCAGTTTGCACCACTCCGCGACCAGTTCGCACCACTCTGCGACCAGTTTGCACCACTCCGCGACCAGTTCGCACCACTCTGCGACCAGTTTGCACCACTCCGCGACCAGTTCGCACCACTCTGCGACCAGTTTGCACCACTCCGCGACCAGTTCGCACCACTCTGCGACCAGTTTGCACCACTCCGCGACCAGTTCGCACCACTCTGCGACCAGTTTGCACCACTCCGCGACCAGTTCGCACCACTCTGCGACCAGTTTGCACCACTCCGCGACCAGTTCGCACCACTCTGCGACCAGTTTGCACCACTCCGCGACCAGTTCGCACCACTCTGCGACCAGTTTGCACCACTCCGCGACCAGTTCGCACCACTCTGCGACCAGTTTGCACCACTCCGCGACCAGTTCGCACCACTCTGCGACCAGTTTGCACCACTCCGCGACCAGTTCGCACCACTCTGCGACCAGTTTGCACCACTCCGCGACCAGTTCGCACCACTCTGCGACCAGTTTGCACCACTCCGCGACCAGTTCGCGCCACTCCGCAACCAGTTCACACCACTCCGCAACCACTTTGCACCACTCCGCAACCAGTTTGCAACACTCCGCTACCAGTTTGCACCACTCCGCGACCAGTTCGCACCAATCCGCAACCAGTTCGCACCACTCCGCAACCAGTTCGCACCACTCCGCATCCAGTTTGCACCACTCCGCAACCAATTCGCACAACTCCGCAACCAGTTCGCACCAATCTGCAACCAGTTCGCACCACTCCGCAACCAGTTCTCACCACTCCGCAACCAGTTTCCTCCACTCCGCAACAAGTTTGCACAACTCCACAAACAGTTCTCACCACTCCGCAACCAGTTCGCACCACTCCTCAACCAGTTCACACCATTCTGCGACCAGTTCGCACCACTCTGTAGCCAGTTCGCATCACTCCGCAACCAGTTCGCACCACTCCGCAACCAGTTCGCACCACTCCGCAACCATTTCGCACTACCCCGCAACCAGTTCGCACCACTCCGCAACCAGTTTGCACCACTCGTCAACCAGTTTCCACCACTCTGCAACCAGTTCACACCACTCCGCAACCCGTTCGCACCACAAGAGGGGGGAGTGGATGCCACTCCTTGAGGGGGAGACGCCGGACGACGTGAATGAGGGTGACGTCCTCGCAGCAGCACCAGCCAGAGACAATCGCCCGAGGGATGTGCAACCGGCAGAATATGTTCCGGCCAGTTCGGACGAAGAACCCGAAGCACCGGAGAGGGACGTGGAGGCGGGGAGTCCATCGATGTTTCCAAGGTCTCCAAGAGAGGGGGAGCAGGCGCTTGGAGAGGATGGCGCCGAAAGGGGACAACAACAATAACAACCGCCTCAAGAGCCCCGCACGAGCAGTCGTGTGCGAAGAAGGACAAAAAGATATGATGCCGACAAGGACATTTGGACTGGGTTCGCGCAAGAGGAGCCTCAAGGAGGCACTGCACAAGAAGGATGGGGGTGAGTGGGAGGGAGCAATAAAATGTAAGCTCGCCTCCCACGAGGAGAAAGTCTCCTCAGTTGTACGTTGAGCATGGACAACTGCCATGGGTGATGCGCAAGGGGGAGATTGTTGGAATGATGCTCCTCACCATGGCAGGAGTGACTCCAACAAGGAACAGCAAAAAGACAAGCATTAGTGGTTTAGTGGTTAATAGTGTCCACCTCTAGAGGCAGGGGCCCGGGTTCAAGTCCCACAAGATGAGATTCTGCCCTGCCTCAAGGGAGGTGGAAAATAGATGCCAGGAAGCTAGCTCAACCTCTAGAGTTCCTCTTTAAGTTTCTAGAAGGCCAGGTGAGGGTCCAGGAAGGTGGCACACCTTCTAGAAGGGTTGACTTGTCCTACAAGGCATCTAGAGGTGTCTTGGTCTTCTGGACACCTTCCCTCCTACTAGAAGCAAGCTGGGGAATCTAGGAAGGGACAGAAGCTTCTAGAGGAGGGAAGGGATGCCTTCCTAGGTGGGAAAAGGACAGCCTACCAAGGAGCACTCTATAAGCCATAGAATCTGCTAGGAAGCTCCAAATCTGGCATGCTTTGGTGTTCTGGAAAGCTTAGATCAGTGGCTATAAAATGCCACTGCTTGTGAGCCTTGATGAAATACTAATTCCCATTCAATTGAGGCCAAAACTATTGCCTCACTCTCTGACCATGTTTTCTGCCATCATTGGAACCAGTCGCCTCCATACTTTCAGTTTCTCCAAAAATAGTTGGTGGTGTGAAACAGCCACTGCTAGAGACCCTCTAGGGTGCCCACTCACCCTCGGGCCAACAAAGGGTTATGGGCCCACGCCTCTAAGGGGTTCAAAGCCAGCTTGATTTCATGCTCCCAACAGCAAGACATGGCAACTAGCGAGCAAGACAGCAGCCGCGTTGTCCTTAAGTTTGATGGGACAGGCTTTGCCTTGTGGAGGTGGCAGTTTGAGGTCTTCCTCGATGACAAGGGACTGCTTGAGCTCGTAAAAGGTGATGAGACTGCTCCACCGGAGACTGCAACGGCTGAGGTGAAGGAGGCATACAAGAAGCGCAACAAAAAGGCATTGGCNCTCCTTGTGTCCGCGTTATGCCCACCACAACTTGGGCACATCCAAGGATGCACCCTGGCCGCGGACGCATGGTCAAAACTCTTCTCCATCTACCAGTCAAGCAACCTTGCCAATCAGCTCTTCATCTTCAAACGGCTCGTCACCCTCCGAGCCAACGAAGGCGACAACATCATGGAGATCATGCAGCAGATTGAGTCCCTCGTAGCGGAGTGCGTGGCCACGGGTTGGGAGGTCGGCTCTCAGTTGCAAGCTATGATCCTCCTTCTGGTCTTGCCAGACAGTTGGAGTCCCATGATCACATTCCTTGGTGGCTGGCCTTCCGACGAGCTGAAGTACCCGAAGGTTGCTGAGTACGTGCGCAATGAGTGGATGCGACGTGGCGGCCGAGAGAGTGCAGCGGCATCAACTTCAGCTTACACGGTTCATCCTCAAAGTGGAGGCCGAGGCGACAAGTGGAAGGGTACCAAACAGGGCACTAAGAAGGGTGACAAGAAGGGGGAGTACTTCAACTGCGGCAAAGAGGGCCACTACGTGCGCAATTTTCCTAAGAAGAAAACAGATCGGTCGTAGCGGGGCGGGAAGAAAGATGAACACGCCCATATGGCGTACAACTCCACCAACTTGAAGGATCCGGGAGTTGCCGTCATCGACTCTGGATCAGGCCGCCACACGCAATGCAACAGGGCGGCATTCGTCACCTACGGCGCCTCGGAGAGACGCATGACGGTGGTCAATGGAAAAACAGAGGTGGCCGCCAGTGAGGGTAATGTCCGCATTGAGTCAATTGTGGATGGAAAACCTATCACGAGCACAATCTACGATGTGTTGCATATGCCTAACTTAGGGGCGAACCTGCTCTCCGTCAGCCGCCTTACCGACAAGGGACTTGAGGTGCTCTTCACAAAGAAGGAGGCCGTCATCCGCAAAGAGGGCAAAGGTGAGGTGATTGCGCGTGCCAAGAGGGAGGACAACTTGTACCTGCTACGCGCAAAGATCCTCAGCAGCCGGGTGGGGTCCAACGCCGCCAACCTTGCAACGAAGGATGGAGGAGACCTGGACCTATGGCACCGCCGACTCTGCCACATTTCTCCATCAACAGTGAAGGAGATGGCTAAGAGGGAAGTGGTGCGGGGTCTCCAAACCAGCGGCCTTGATGGAACCAAGGAGACCGTGTGTGAGGCATGCATATTTGGCAAATCATCTCGGCAGCCGTTTGTCGCCAAGGGGACGCGTGCATCGGCAAAACTGGCCGTGGTACACACAGATGTGTGTGGACCGCTTGAGAGCTCCATCGGCGGAGCTCGCTACTTCCTCACCTTCATCGATGACCACAGCCGAAAACCCTACCTCTACCCAATGAAACAGAAAAGTGAGGACCTTGCGTGCATGCAAGAGTTTGTGGCTGATGTGGAGCGGCAAACAGAGTTGAAGATGAAGGCGTTCCGGAGTGACAACGGCGGTGAATATGCGGGGTGCCTTGGATGGATGAAGAGCAAGGGGATTGAGTGGCAGAAAACAACTCCACACTCCCCACAACAGAATGGCATCGCAGAGTGAGCAAATCGCACAATCCTTAACATGGTGCGATCCATGTTGAGCGACGCCGGCCTTACACAACGGTATTGGGCGGAGGCGGCAAGGACAGCAGCGTACATCATCAATCTCATGCCGACCAAACCGCCGAAGGACAATGAGAGCAATGTGTAGAAGACGCGACAATAATTCTGGAGCGGGAGGAAGCCGGCAGTGGGTCACCTCCGCACGTTTGGTTGTGTTGCACATGCAATGGTGCAGGCATGTGAGGGACGGAGTAAGCTGGACCCGCGTATCCGCCGGTGTATTTTCCTTGGATATGAGAGCGGAAGCAAGGCGTATCGGCTCTTTGATCCAAGAGGCAGCAGATTGTGCGGAGTCGCGATGTCACGTTTGACAAGAAAAGCCGTTGGACAGACAAGGAGGTAGGTCTCTCCAAGAGGGGGGAGTGGATGCCACTCCTTGAGGGGGAGACGCCGGAGGACGTGAATGAGGGTGACGTCCTCGCAGCAACACCAGCCGGAGACAATCGCCCGAGGGATGTGCAACCGGCAGAATATGTTCCGGCCAGTTCGGACGAAGAATCCGAAGCACCGGAGAGGGACGTGGAGGCGGGGAGTCCATCGATGTCTCCAAGGTCTCCAAGAGAGGGGGAGCAGGCGCTTGGAGAGGATGGCGCCGAAAGGGGACAACAACAATAACAACCGCCTCAAGAGCC
>SZWC01002117.1:232647-245037 GCA_023375785.1 Penium margaritaceum | reverse complement strand
TATATATATCTATATCTATATCTATATCTATATCTATATCTACATCTATATCTATATCTATATCTATATCTATGTCTATATCTATATCTATATCTATATCTATACCTATATCTATATCTATATCTATATCTATATCGATATCTATATCTATATCTATATCTATATCTTTATCTATATCTATATCTATATCTATATCTATATCTATATCTATATCTATATCTATATCTATATCTTTATCTATATCTATATCTATATCTATATCTATATCTATATCTATATCTATATGTATGTGTATATTTGTATATTTTTTTGTATCCATATCGATATCCATATCTTTATTTGTTTCTATATCTTTATCCATATTTTTGTCTACATCAATATCCATATTGATATCTATATTTATGTCTATTTCCATAGGAAGATGAATATCTACATCCAATTTTACCTATATTTATGTTTATATCCACATCCATATGCATAAGCATGTTTATATCTATATTTTTATCTATGTTTAGATAGATACATATCTCTATGTGCATGTATTTTCATAATGTATATCTACATATTTATTCACATACACATCAATATTAGTATTTGCATGTGAATGAAATTATGTTTAAAGTTTTAGAATATATCCATATTTATTTCTCTACTCATGTCATTTTTTGTATGATTACTTACAAATTCATTGTGTACCAGTTAGGAAGATTTTTCATTCCAAGAATTGTTTAAAGGGATGATCAATCTCTTATATTTTCATGAAAGTTTAGAAATTTTCGCAAAACAACACATGTGCATTTGTCTTCTATTGATTTGTTTCACCTTACTTTTCTTTGATTATAAGGTTTTCACTCATTTGTCAATTGTTCCTTATTTTAGTCGGTTTTATATTTTTGTTCAAAATTTCATCCCGTGCCATAAAATGATGAAGGTGCGTCCATTTATGTGTTCCTTAGATTATATGTTCATAGTTCTCACCTTTTGACCCATGGTTCATTCTTGTTATCCTTTCTACGCATTGCCTTCCAGAAGGTTGTGAGCATATTTTCCGATACACGCGCGTATTATACCCATGGCTTCTTACATGATCGATGTACGGATGTATTGGCGGCTTTGCCATTGTTTTTTCTTTTGCGAACTTCTTTCCTCCGCATAGTTGGATCGTTTAACGGTTTTCAACCTGTAGAAAATGTTTTGTATTCTCCGACTAGCAACTTATGCGCACGTTGTTCTTGATTAGCCTTCTGAAGACGTCATGTACGCGCGCGGGCCCTTAGCCTCCAGCGCTGAGAAGTGACCGCTAGCGCCTGATTTACTACGCGTATAGAACGTTCAATTCGTTAGCGCGCATGTATGCAGACATGTTCCAGTTAGCGCGCGTGGATTAAGTCTTCACTGTTGGACCGTGGTTTCGTGCTCGCTCCTCCCTCGCTACTCGTTCCGCTGGCTGTCACCCTAACTCGTCGCAGATATCCCGTTCCGCCGGCCGTCGCTCCAAGCCTTCCCCATCCTCCTTGGGCCTATTTTGGGAGAGGTATCGAATGATTGTAATATGCAGTCGTCCAACATGCAAACCTGCAAACATTGCACGAGAAACAAGTAATCGGGAGGAGTGCATTGCTAAAACTGCAAGTGGCTCGACCTCAAATGTCGCAGTGACGTTCAAACAGCCATGTTCAACGAGCGGCCGCACACAAACCTGCGATTTGCACTGAGACCGCGAATAGCAATTCGATGCGACACTTCCAAAACAGAACCCTAGTTTACTTTTTCCGAAAATTTCGTTGGTATGACTGAAAATTGCAGATCCCAACCACGCTAGACAGTGCAGCAACGTCGAAGCCTCCGATTGCGTTGGTTTGCGTGGTTGAGCTGGACCAACCACGGAAACCACGACTACCAGGCGCACCCTAATCCGTTTCCAGCCGCGGCCGTAGTGGTCAGTTCTTGGCTATGATGACGAGGCAAGAGTCAAGGAGACCTGCAGCAATCATGGAGGGGAAGGCTCGACAGGACAAGCCGACGCTCATTGGGTGCGGCTGGTAAATGCTGGAATCCATCGTTGAGCGCTATCGGACAGTTCATCGAACCTTTTGTTGGAGGACTTCCCTGGTCCAAACACCTCACCATGCATACTCGTCGAATTCTTTGCCGGTCAGGAGAGCGACGCAGGCGGTCAGGTCCAGATTGACATTCTTCCAGCTGCGGACTAGCATCGAGCTTCCAACAATGGACGTTCACACGTCATTGGTGGAAACGGGGATTGTTGGGAAGATTCTGTTCATCCATTCGTGTGCCATGTGGGCCCCGCCAGGATCGCTGAGCAACGGTGGAAAGGAGTTCTTCCGGACGACTCGACATGAAGGCCGAGGCACTCCACGGAGGGCTGGATTTGCTCTCTTTGCATTCGGTCAGTCCGGATCGCCTCAACAAAGCCGACTAGTGACAGATTTTCCTCATCGATGAAGCAAGCGAAGCTCTCTCGCTCCGCCGTTCCTTCAACAATGCAATAATGCGGCACCGTTCTGAGGTACCCCGTTCCGGGTCTTCGAAAACACTATCCACCCCGTTTGTACGATTGTATTCTTCAACACCGAGTGTTTTCATTTTTGTTTTTCCGAAAGCCCCAACTTCAACACTTGATCTCAGGGCGCCCCGCACCCAGAGTGTCGATGACGAGCTGCGCTGTTGGGTACATAGTCATTGTCCAGATATTTCCATTTTGTGACTTCAATGGAATCTCTTAATATGAAAATTTGATCATTATAAAAAATATTTTTAAAGTGGAAGAGTCCTTCCAAAGATGCGGGGGGGGATGGTCGGATACATTTTACAACGTCATGGGGGGGGGTGAAAAAAAAAAAAAGAGCAATTCAAAAATAACACCTGAAGATAGGAGGCTTTTCAACCTGTCTCTTAAGACGTTTTCCGAAAAATATGAAGAATGCAAAATATACCTTAAACGAGTCAATACATAAACGGGGTACTTTGTGACGACAAAATGTTCGCCGTCACGAGGAAGCTGTTCTCCCGTGGTCATTATTTTTCTTTAGACAATGTTTTCGAATAGCTTATGCGAACTGGCCGCGGTTTGGAGTCAACTCATATATTAGGCAAAAAGTGTCATCAAGACCGATTTTGTTGGATATAGAAAGTGATGTACAGTTTGCCATACTATATAAGCCATGATGAATGAAGAGTCACTTTCATCCAAATATGGCCACGAATATGGCCGACAAAAAACATCACATAATTGAGCAGCATTGAAAAAAAAACAACATAAACACTTAGAAACGCCTAAATACCTTCCTAATCTAAAGAAATAAAAAGATTTACATAATCAGGGGAGATTAGTATTTTGCGAATTCTAAAGCATTGAGAAAATAATAAAAATTTAATATGATATCACATGTCCTTATAAGCCTCAAAACATTGCATTGTTTTTAAAATCTATCAACACAAAACTAATCATATATGGAATCACTTTATGGTGAAAATCATTTTTGAAATAAATAATCATTTGAAAAAATAAAAACAGAAACATTTACGTGCTATTCACATTCATAACATAACTCCCCATAGGGCTACCTTATACCTTGCCTATGATTTACATGAAAAAGAATTTCAAGCATAAAGGAGCAAAGATTTGAGGCAAAATGAAAGAAATGTTTTAAGATTCTTACACAAATTTGCATTTTTGAACTTTTTATTTTACAATATGATTTTAATAACTTGAAAATAATTCATAAAAATGAAAAAAAAATTGGGGATGTTACAAAACCTAAATATAAAAAAAGGTTGAGAAATGATGAATCATTTAGAAATTTTCTACATGCTTCTAAACAAATTATGTGAAAAATTATTTCGCATACAATGCAACGGTCTCATTATTGCATTCTAGTACTTCTTCAAGTTGGTTGGGTAAGAATATGATATAATCACACCTTTTGAAGCCTCCAATGCTTATACGAAACTTTACATATGAATTAATTTGAATTTTTAATCTATATATTTATTCAACCTCTAACCGTTGTAAATATTTGCTTAAAAAGACTATCCCATTAGCGATTATTGCTTTTACGGGACAGGACGGGTCTTCATGACTAGATTGGAAGATGAGAAACAGATTATGGCTATTCCGGTTAGAAACGCTGAACACGACCAGTTTAGGCAGAAAGGTTACAAACATGGCTCAAACAAGTTTTCTCCGTCATCTGGACTGGCTCAATAAATGAAGGCAGTATTTGCATTCCGAGAGGAACAAGACAGTCGTCACGGAGCGCACCTGAAAAGGATCGACCATGACTGTCCGAGAACAGCTGTGCAGCGAAGTCCTAATCCGCGTCAGCGAACAGCGACCAAGCGTAGATGCACGTCTTTTAACTTTCAGGACTTAAAGCGCGTCAGCAATCCGCCGCACCGCCGGTCCGTGCACAGAGCCAGCGGCTAAGTCCGAGCGAACGTAGATGCGGACTTTTCACTCAAAAGATGAAGCGCTAAACGACACTCGAACGTTCAGAAAAGGATACACCTGCCAACTAATGTTGACACGGACCAAAAGTACCCGTCGCCGAGAATCGTCCACGAAAGGACTTACGCAATAATAACGAATCATGACGAGTTCGCATGCGTTAGGGGAAAAGAAAAACGCTGTAAAGGACTTCAAAAGTTTCGAACTCGGGCATTTCATNTATTTCAAAGTTTTAAGTACGAAAAACATGATGTTTCCCACACAATAGTGATTGTTATTTCATTCTACTCTTTAAACATTAGTTTCTACTTTCCTTCTCATATGAAATTGTACGATTAGGCATGTAGATTTATTTTTTTATACTAGTTTTGTTGTGAGTTTCCTAGTAGAGGATATGGAGCAATGTCATAAGAATGTCAATGTTGTATGTGTTTATGACAAAGGTAAAATGGACAACACTTTTTCATTCATTCTCCATTTAATATTCGTTATATAACATATGAATAGTTCAAAACTAGAATATTTAGCAAAAACTTGGATAATATAATGATTAAAATAGTGTTGAAATGTCTCCATAGGTTTTTAGCAAAATCATTTCACAAGTAATGAAATATTTCAATGTAAACAATTATTCATTCATAAAATTGTTCTTTCCATATTCAATTTAAATTTAAACGCTTATAAATGAAGTCAGGTTTCATTACCAGGTGATTTCCTTCCTGAAGTGACCGCTCCCTTCGTTTCCCACCTTAGAAACGTGCAACCAGTGGTTAACAAAAAGAAAACCGGATCAAGTCGTTCTCAGTTCCGGCTGTGTGAATTGTTGCACTCATTTTGGTGTTTTGTCCTTGAGCGCTGATTCTTTCTCCTGAAGAAAAACGCCTATTCGGACAAAAAGGACAACTGTACAGACAGCAAAGGCTTGTCCTCTCTCGCTAGCGCACGTTTGTCCTATCCTCAACAGTCCTCGGTCAAGAGTCCACTTGAGTTTCCCTTTTGAAGTACCCTAATACGTCACCTGGTTCGCGAGACTGCGGTGCGGCGGATTGCTGACGCGCTTTAAGTCTCGAAAGTTAAAAGACGTGCATCTACGCTTGGTCGCTGTTCGCTGACGCGGATTAGGACTTCACTGACAGCTGTGTTTACGTCCTGTCACATGTTGCTGTTACCTCTCTTGCATTGTTCCGAAAAAACAACCAAAGAGCAGCTTATTCGGGACGACTTGTAAACGAAGAAGCGATCGGAGCATTGCGGCTACGTCGATGAGGGTCGTCCTGCGATGGTATCGATAGACCACCAGCAGAACAATAAACTTAGGCACCGTGTACTTGAGATTCGATATTTGGCAATGATGAAAACAGTAAGCCGTCGAAGCTTTCGATTCAGACTTCCCGCAAACTCCGTCGAAGCTCATCCTCCACTTTGAGCAAGGAGAGAATCCCTATGTTGGGTTCACGTACAGAGCGGAACCCTATCCGGGTTCCGTTTAGGGCCAAACCGTATCATGGAATCGGCGCGTTTTCGCGCCGAGCCCATGATAGGGTTTTGTCACCGAAACCATCGCCACCAGCGCGCCAACGCCGGACTTCGTCGCTCGCGGCGAATCGGCTCGAGTCAACCACCATGGTCGTCAGCCGGCAAGGTATTTGACATTCCGATCCCGCAGCAAGCCTTCCGGCGGGTCTACAAAGTGACGGTTATTCCATAGAACCGACGGATCACCAAGGGCGAGCACAGAACCGCCGGTTCTAACCATTTTTCCGCTAACAAGAGTTATATTCTTAAATAGTACCTGCACGAAAGCACCTTGTTTGAGATGGAATGATCTAAATATTAAGAGGTTTTCATCAAAAAATGAAAAACCACAACAAAAAATCTTATCCTGAACAAATACTGTGATAACATGTATTATTTTAGTTATCCATATGCATGAACGTAGATGTGTGCAAACATACTTGCATGTTGGAAATTATAGGAGTATTGATGTGGCAAATTCATATCTATTACCATATGTGTGATGAGCTATTTCTATATGAAACCAAATTATCAATTGAAATATAATCATATGTGCTTTATTCCACACATTTTTATAATTTTTTTTCATACATGAAATGACATGAAAAATTAAAAGATTTAGATGCGTAAAAAGGAACTATATGGACATACAATGTTTTAGAAATATACCGATATCTAGCATTCCTTAGCAAAACATAAATATATTATGATCCCTATTAACATTTAAATATTAAAAAAATATGGATATAAACGTGGATTTAGGTAAGGAAACACGAAGGAAACCTATTTATACATATTTATGTGAAAATGAACAAAAGCAAAGATTGAGATGGAATTAAAAATTAAATATTAGATGTAAATATATATATATAATAATAACACATTAATATAGATAACAATTATTGTATTATAAGGATAATGATGTACATGAAAACATGTGTGTAAGATAAGGAAACATTCATTTAATCATCTTTAAATATTTTCATGAAGATATTTATTCCTATAGCACCACATTAATCTAATTTATTCCATACTTATATCAAGATTCATTTTAAATTTTTTAATCAATGTATATGGTTTTATTTATTTTTTCATACCTATAAATTCATGTATATCTATTCATAAATCTACGTATATTTCTATAATTATAATATTCTTTGTGATATATCAATATTTACATCAATATAAATATTTCCTATGCATATTCATATACATATAAAATTATATTTTCATCTATCATAAGTAATTATTACATCATCTGTATCAATATGTACATTTGTACCCACAATCTATTGATCTCTCTTTATATCCCCTACTTATATCTCTATATATTTATATAATGATAAAATAGTTATTTATACTTATATATACTATATATCCATATGAACGTACATTTTAATCTATGTTCATTCACATCTTGATCGCAATATGTTTACATATGGACTTATACTCACTTAATATTATGTAATATTATCTTTTTAACTCATTTCTGATCATGTTTGTAGCCACATTCAAGCAATGACTTTTTTTAAGTATTAGATTCATTAGAGAAATAATAATTAAAATTGTTTTGCATGTATGGGTCTATTTTTTATGTTTGAGAACTGATTTCTTTCAATATTTATACATTTTCTAGAGGCAAATGTTTTTCAATATCAAGATAAAAAATCTTCAAAGATATTCATTACTATCCATGTTGGATATGTATTCATGTATTTACAAATTTTTCATTCCCTATGGGTTTTTTATGAATGGATATATGTTATTACGCATACTTGTTCATTCATATAAATAATGTGAATATTTTGAAAATTTGTTTGGACATTCTCAACATGAAAAGTTTTTCTGTTTTTCCCTTGTCATAAGATGAATAAATATTTATAATAATATCATTCCATCGCACACAAAGTGGTGTTGTGCAAGTAATATTTAAGAAGAAAACTCTTGTTAGCGGGAAAATGGTAAGAACCGGCGAGTATGTGCTCGCTCTTGGTGATCCGTCTGTTCAATGGAAAAACTCACACTTTGTAGACCCTCCAGATGACTCTGTGGGATCGGAATGTCAAATACCTTGTCGGCGGACGACCATAGTGGTTGTGACTCGAGCTGATTCGCCGCGAGCGACTAAGTCCGGCGTTGGCAAGCTGGTGGCGAGGGTTTCAGAGACAAAACCCTATCATGGGCTCGGCGCAAAAACGCGCCGAACCCATGATCGGGTTTGGCGCTGATTGGACCCCGGATACGGTTTCGAGCTGCAAGTGAACCAAACATAGGGCTTCTCTCTTAAGCAAAGTAGGCATCATCTCACGAAAATCTCATTTGACAGTGATGTTCGACGATTTCTCTCAGGGATCGTTCTGTCAACTAGGAAAATTTAACATCGCGAAATGCGATATACAGGGATGCTGCAGCGATACACGGATGCGTTTTGTACAACTGATAACATCACATTGGTTTGAAAGTGAACCTTATAGGAAGAAGGTTGCGACATTCGCATGAACTTCTACATACTTTCCACCTTCCATAAAAAATCGCAGTTTGATTGGCAATAAAGATGCAAAGATCGCGATAAAAGTGAAAACAATCTTTCATAGGGGGTTCGCATAGCCACCGAGGAATTGCGTACTTAAGGTTACTCAAAATAGAAAATCCGCTCTTGCTGGAGTGAAAACCAGCGGTCTGCGGAGACCGTTCCCATCATCTTTCCAAGCTCGCTCGCATCGGGGTTGAGAAAAGTCACGATATCGAGGGAAACCTTCGCGGACGCGGTTGAAACTGTGTTTCGTACAACAATTCTTTTTCTGTGTATCGGGCGAGAATCAGCAAAAACACGGTTTGGGCAGGATGTAGTTGATTTTCGCATAAGGAGAGAAATCCGAGTCGCGAAATGTAGAAATCGCGTATCGACTTGGAAATTGGTTTGTTAGTTTTGCGATGGAAATCCTACCGACAGAGAACTTAAAACGACCTAATTCCGCTATACCCACTGTGTGGGCCTCCGAATTTTCTGCTAGCCAGTTCTCGCACATTGAAGACACGGTACCCACTTTACAAAACAAAACGTGCAATACCCACTGTTTTTCGACCCGCCGGAGATCATGCACGACGCACTCACTATTGTAAAAACATGCATGCTACACCGGTTTAGGGTGAATAAGTTCAACGACTGTGTGTATCCAAAGTATTATTTTCTAAATTTCATTGGTTTCATGTCATATTTTATTTTTTCCTATGTTCATTGTTGTTTTACGCGACCAAATTCCTAACATTTCTATTTCGACCGACAAGCAATCGCATTTTTGGTACGTGAAAAAGTGGGGGTCTCAATTCTATCCACTCAAGAATCTTTTTTTTTCCGTCGCCGGACATGGGCCGCTCGTCTTTCGTGTACATCACAATCACGCGATCGTGGATGTCCACGGTCACGTTATGTGCTCATTCCCAAAATGAACGAGCAAAAAGCACCTCGAATGGGCCTTTTGGCGCTTGGTCTTAAGACCCGTTTGAGGACTGTTTCGCTCGTTCCTTACGTGAACGACTGAAACACTTCTGTTCACTTTAAACCGTCCACTTCAGTTTAGGGTTTAGGTGTAAAACAATCGAGCGGCATAATTGTTTTCAAAAAATCTCTCCCACACACAAAAAGTGTTTTCGATGTCGACTCGACGTCTATTTTTTTTGCGCAAAAATGGACGTCGAGTCGACGTCGACGTCAATTGGTTTTGGGCATATGTCTCATGTCGATGTCGTCGACTTGAGAAGAGCGCCAAAAAAATGGCGAGCTGTCGATCGAACTTTGTCCGGTCGACAACACGATAGTCCTCGTTGGCATTTGCCGACGATGACTAGCCAAACAGGGAGTCGAGCGGGGCTGGCTCGCTGCCGCCAGCCACCCCGTCGGTCCTCGTTGGCATTGCGCGCATAAAAAAATGTGTTTCCTATCGCACAAGGCATTGCACGCCGGTAAGCTTGAAGCGAGACCTCTTTTTTTTTTCCAAATCGTTGTCGATCACACACAACCGAAGAAGAGCAACTTCATAGTTTCTCCGGTTTGTGGGCATTCGATCCTTCAATCGGACGTAAGACGAGGATGAAGCAGTAGAAAGAGAGAAGTGCGCGTCTATTCTTGTTATTCCTTCCTACTACGACTTTTCTTCGCTACTTTTTCATAAAGAGGTAAAATTGAACAAATAGCACATCGAAAATAAATCGTGCCAAACTCTTCCGCTCCTTCGACTTGGTCATTCGACGTTGGCCGTATTTTACAGTGTAAATACTAAAGAAGAATAAACCAATACATTTATCGCAAAACGTGGTAAGATATATGCAAAATGAGCATGTAAGTCGTTTTTAACTCTCCATATATTTTTTTTTCACAAAGGAAACATATTAGCATACGAGACCTTATTCGTTATGTCATCATTGACTAAGGTTTTCTTAGCATGTCGTCGAGCGTATTTCGGTGGAGTGTCAAAGTGGGTATGCGCGGATTAAGTTCTACCTACACTCGATTTTTGGCACCGTGGACGTCCGAAGTATTTGTTTTTAACAGTGGCCATCAGAAGTGTTATGTACATATTGTGGACGTTATACGCATGTTTCTGCAAAAGTGGCCCTCACATGCTGTATATGCAAAAATTGAGTGCGACGTTCTTTTCTTGCGAAGTCAGTGGGTATACGGCAACTGTACCCAACATAAAATTCCTGATCGTTGATTTGGCCCTTTTGCACATTCGCACCCCTATTATCGCCCGATCGTGAGAGTTTACCGAACGATCCCTCAATTAAACAGAGCATGAAAGAACAAGGTTACTAATAAAGAAGCATAAATATGGATTGAGCAATTGAACCAGGCGGAAAGATACGGAACCGAAGGACTCGATGTGTCCATTAGCTCAAGATTTGACGAAACAAGGCATTTCAGACCATTGCAGTCGCCAAAAAATGTTAACATATTTGTTTGGCCATTTTGCGGATATAGCCATGTTTTATAATACTCTTATTTCTAGAACCAACCAACCTTAACCTCTTCCAAATTTGCCCAACTTTGGATGTCAGCTTACAGATCTGGCCAACTTCCTAACTATATGAACTGTTGCTTTAGAATGGCGAGGAGGATCTTACGCATACTGCCATCATTTCACAGCTGTGTTACATATACACCCATTTCCTAAATGTCGTGATACCAGCTCCTGACGACTCAAAACTCGCACATGTTAAATTTGATATGCGAAAAGCGCGTAACAAATTGCATCTTTTTTGTCATTTTTCCAGTGTAAATTCACCATGGGGCCTCGGTTCTTGCTTTATCCTAATGCGATGACCCACCTAACCCAATCCATCAATGCCAAAGCCCGTGTTTGCGTGGCGGTCAACAAGAGGACCCGCCAACTGCCGCCTCAATTAGAGATAACCGGAGTGTCACAGAGTTCGCAATTTTGGACGACTGTTGGCAAGCATAAAGAACACAAATAGATACTGACCATTTTGTGAGAAGCTAAACCATGCGCTATGGAAGGACAATAAGAACCTATTCTGTTGACACATTTTGATTTTTCAACTATTTTTCATGAAAAAGGGTTCAATTTGGTTTGCCATATTGTTCGTTACCCACCGACTCTCATGGGCAAACAATCGACAATGAGGGTGCGTGATTGAGCCTAAGACTGTCAATGCATAGCCAACGGGCCCTCAGGTTAAAATGATTGGGCGATTGGACCCTTTGGTTGGTCAAATCGCTCCGCTAGGTTGAAGGGTTTGTCAGAAATCCAAATGGGTCCCTCTATCCAGCTACACAAGAAACCAAGGCTTCGAGGTCAAAGTGCCCTTTTTCCTGTTAGATGCGAAGAACATGATCAATAATGGCGAACCATAAAGGAAGTAAGGGGGGTCGCTCACCTTGCACGTAACTTGATTCATGTGGAGCTCCTCTTGATTGTCCCATTTTTCATACAATCACTTGGCTACCCCGCATCTTACAATTACGAGATCATAATAATCGCATTATATTTGATTTCAGAAAAATTGATAATTACTTCCAAAGATACGTCCTAATGAACATAAGTCTCTTTAGAGACTACCATTGAATGGCTTAAACCTATATGGACACAATACTTAACATAATGCACCAAGAATATTCCTTTTTAGATCGTGTGATCTACATCAATGGATGTGCTCCATGTGGGACAAGCTGACATACAATTTTATAATGTATGAACATGTTTAGATACATTTCTCTCATAACGCAATATGAGAACCCGAGTAATTATAATAAATGAAATAAATATTTGCATCAACGTTTCACATAACTTTAATAGATATACATATACATGTACATATACATATAAATATAAATATTCATATACATATACATATACATATACATATACACATACATATACATA
>SZWC01002117.1:178970-194360 GCA_023375785.1 Penium margaritaceum | reverse complement strand
CGCACGCACGCACGCACGCACGCACGCACGCACGCACACACACACACACACACACACACACACACACACACACACACATGCACACGCGCAAGATCCTGTCGTGTACACGCACCGTAGCTGCTCCTTCACGACACACACAAAAAGCGGCCAGCAGGTGTCTCTACTGACATGGAGAATGCCACCAGCCTTGATCCTCTCACTCCTCCCCAACTGTCCCAGCTCATCCCCATGTTTGCCCCCCACTCCCCACCCCCACCCCGCACTCGCTTTCCCCAACCTCACACACTCGCACACACCAGAACGCAGGGTGAGTGTACACACCGCACCAGAGCCGCAGCGAGTGTGTGGGCAGTGGTCCGCCCATTCTCCTCTGTGAGGCTCACCCTCGTCTACTGACCACTGGCCATGGCGGCAAAGACTCCAACTCGCTTCCCCAGCACGCCCTTCCACAGCACACATTTCTCCTCCCTCTCTAAGGTGTGACCCCACGCCCATCCCCACCTCTCACTCCGCCCGATCATTCAGGTCACCTCCATCCCTCCCCCCCCTCCCCTGTTCTTCCAAGCTGCTACCCTTTCCGCATGCCATGGTGTGCACCATGGCATTGCACGAACGTCGCCGTCGAAGCGTTCACAGCAGCGACAGGTTTTCCCCTCAGATCTTCGGACCTTTCCTCCACCTCTTGTCAACTTCTTGTCAACTTCTCGTCGACTTTTTGTCATCTTCGTGCCGACCTCTCGTCCAGATTCAGTCGCAGTCCACACCACACGCAAGACAGCCCGCCAGGTGCCCTCTCGTACTGTCAGCAACCAGCATGCGAGACAGAACCAGCGTGAAATCGAAGCCTCAACACCGGCGATCCCCCTCCCACCCCCGCTTCGACACCCATCTCCCGGCCGCTCTCGCACTTACGGCCACCCTGCCCGTCGCGACCCTTGCTCTCTGCCCTCACTCCTCTCTCCCACCACCCCTCCCCCAGCCTGAAGAGACCCTTTACCATCTCCCCACCTTGTCGGCAGTGGCCGGTGGCTTCTCGGTCGTTGTGGTGGTCGTGGCCACAGACGCGACGACCGACAGTCCGCGACTGCAACGCGACGAAACGGCCCCTCGGCCGGCGGTGATGGCGGCCGCTGCGGCCGCACGGTCGCCATGGAAGAGGGCCTTTGCGGCCACCTCCCTCGGACCGACCGAGGCGCTCAATGGCGACTCGCGAGGCGCGCGCGGTGCCCCTGCGACGGTGGGGTCCGCCAAGGCGGGGCGGGTGGGGCGGTCAGGCCGCGCGGGGGTCGAGAGGGCGCGAACGACAGGGACGGCGGAGGCGGAGGCGGCGGCGGACGCACGCACGGTGAGAAGGAGACCACGCTCCATGGTGGAGAGATGGCGACGAGAGGCCGACGACGTATGGCGTGGCAGCTCAAACCAGACGCGGAGAATGTGCGTGCAGAACGACGGTGCCTCAGCGGCTGAGCAACAGAGAATTTTCCGTGTGACAATGGTAATGGACGAACACGTCGACTTTCTTCACGTCTGGAAGCTGCCAAAGCGTGGCCGCCCCCCCCTTTCCCCCCCCCCCNGGGGGGGGGGGGGGGGAGGGGACGAGAATGTTGACGTGGACGGTGCTGGAGCATCCACGATCTCCGGAGTACAGAATTTCCTCGAAATGGACGATACTCTTCTGGAAACGTGAGCGGAGTACGTGGACCCACAATTTCATTCTGCCTTCGAGCAGGGAAGTTGTCTCCAAAATTTGACCAAGCCCGGCTGCCAAACGTGCACCACCATTTGTGAATTAGGGAAGGAAAAAAGGAAACTTAGGTGTTACGATACAAGATCCAGATTTATCTAAACAAAAGGTCTCATTTTACCCAATTTTCCCTAAATAAATCCGGGCCATGTGAGAGGAACACCTCCAATAGTCAGATTGGGTGCAAGTACTCCGCCTATTCCAATCCCACAGCATGTCGTCCCAAATTGATGATTCTAAAAAAAATAAAAACCAAAATTGGGCTCCTATCACCCTAGATGAAGCGAGTTGCGAGTCGGCTGGCGTAGCGCAAGCGTCAACAGTCCAATTGTTCCCCAAGGATGTGTACTTTTGAAAACACAAACCTTGGGAGGAGATGGGATACCTGAGGAGATTTTGTAATGTGGTAAAATTGGAAATTTTCATGAAGAAATGTGAACTCTCTGTGAAACTTAGGATATGACCTCATTTTCTAAGAGTTCGTGGGATACCACGAAGAAAAACTGTGTGAACGTTAGTGCCGTTGAATACCTTGCAGTGCGAGAAAATTACCCAGGTGTAGGAAAGGTGCACGTGGCAGCAAAGTACAAGGGTAAGAACACTCTCATTCAATCGTACCAATTGACTGCACATACAAGGCACCATTACATTCATGTAGCGTGTTACGTCCCATACATATACAAGCTCCTAAAATCTGCAAGTAGGCATTCCTTTCATTACAATCCTATCCCAAAATGCATCGGCATGGAGGTTTTTATGCCGTATAGCTGAGGCCATCTTGGCCACCTGCCTCGATCTCCGATGTTCCATTCCCGACGATTCCAAAAGGTTCCTATGATGATCGACAAATCTGTTGCAGATTGAATCGATGATCCGGTAATTTCTGGTGGACTTCCTGACAGCGCCAGGCCTGCATAAACACACACCTCGATATTCTCAAAACCCCCCAACATCTTGGTGGAGTTTCTCGAATATACCACTCACCATGTGGTGTTGCACGAATCGTTCGACTTGAACGTCCAAGTCCAAAGATATGCCTAGTTCATTTTCTCGTCGTGGAATGTATGTGCTCAACATGTCCGACACCTTTCATCAAAGTAAACTTGCGGATGAAGACGTGGTATCAAAATTTCCCAATTCCTTGAATTATCTTTAGCTCACCCCTGTAAACCATCTACGTATCCGTGCATAACGGCACTAGAGGGACAACACACACAACTACTATGCAGTGACAACCTTGCACGAGTCTTCAGTGCATCTCCACTGTGTAGAAGATTGTAAACATACTCACGAGGACAGTGAATGGAGTAATAGCAGTTGGTAACAAGTAGCAGTGACCGACGAAGACTCCAGGAATTCATTATTAGCAAAACACATGCAACAATGCTCCATAGGCAAACCGAGGAGCAGCAATAACCTTCACGTTGAATGGAAATAGCTCCAATGACTCCAACATCCAATCCGGTGATGGACCCCTCGGGCTCAATTAAACCTCTCATCTCTGTTCTTTCCCATGGGGGTGACACTTGGCACGACAGGAGGCACCTGCCCAACAAAGTTATGTAACAAGTATTGTTGGGACTCAGGAGCCTCAATGCACATGTGCTCCAACAACTCACCGTGGTGATGGAGGACCATTAGAATGCATGTGCGTATTCACCGAGAGAATCAACTAACTCTGAAGTGAACCCCAACTTTGACAGACACTTCCCGAGCTGTTCGATCCTATGAATTGAAAAGGACAAATGGCTTGCATGCGGATGTTGAGTCTGGAAGTGTTCTTTACCGAAGTTGGTGTCAAAAACAAAGAAAAGGAATATTGACCTTGCTATCTCATTTTTGTGGGACATGGCTTTACATTAGTTTTGTGACCTAAGGACCATCCAATGAAAACAAAAGACCGGTAAAGCTAGACCAACAACTCACATGACCTCTCTCACATTGTCGGCCACATTGTCGGCCACATGTGGTCTACCTCTTGAGGAGATCCATCGGACGTGGCAAAATTCACTAACTCCACCGGGAGATTGGATGGACTTCCTCCATGTCAAACTCGCACAATCTGAAAGATGAATGAGAATTTTGATACCCGATGCAAGCAAGAATGCTTGCATGAGTAGTCCAGTGTCGTAGAGTATACTCGGCGTTTCCATGGAATCATCACTAGCAGTGACCTTGTCCCTGGTAAACTTTGTTTCAACCACAATAGTCTCACACATGATACCTGGTAAGCAACTATAGTATTTGGTGTTGTGTGGACCTCGACCTGACGCGATGTCATGGGAGATGCATGGCGAGGTCCATGCGCTGCTGTGAGCATCTACAGCATCCGGCGTGTGGCTCATGCTACGTGCCTGCACAGCTGCATGTAGATGGTAGCACACTGTTGGTCGAGACCCGGACACTTGGTAGGTTGTATTGGTGTCACGAGGAGACCATGTGATCGTGTGTCTTGGTGTGTGGCTATACTGCGTGTGGCATGTGCATGCGAGCTGAGCCGCTCTTAGTGGTCGAGACCCGAACACGTGGTGAGTTGCACCCGTGTTACGAGGAGATCCTCCCATGATCCTGTGTTTGGATGATGATGCTATTGTGTTGGATTGCTCGTAGCGGTCGAGACCCGGGCACTGGTACCGCCAGTGTCACGAGGAGAACATCTTGTCGTCTGACATGTGTACGATGTGCATTACACTGGTTTGTGCGTGTGTGCATCACTCCTCTCATGGTCGAGACCCAGGCACTTGGTGAGATGTGCCAGTGTCAAGGAAGACCTTCGATGGGTAGCAGATCAGTGTGTGTGTGGTTTACTCGTGCATATTGTGGTTTGGCATACGTTGTTGTCCCGTGCCTTCGTTCATTTGTTCTGGCGTGGACGACTATGTCACCCAAAGGGAGTGTTGGTTTGAGTGGCTTCCACCCGTCACGACTGACTCCGATGCATTATCCATATACCCACGTTGGCGGTATATGATAGAGAAGGGCATGACGACACGACGAGCCTCCAGAGTGTCCCGAAACTTCTCCAGCACCTACTACAATGCCAGCAAGACGTAGTCGATGCGTTCCGGCAGCCCTGTTGGCTTCTCCGCAGTTAGGAGAGTTTTCTCGGTGGGTTGAGACCCGCGCACCCGGTAGATTGTACCGGTGAGACGAGGAGACCCGGTGGCTGTACTAGCGCTTCCGATGTTCAGAAAGTTGTTTTGGATGTCTGGACGCTAATTTCGAGATTTTCTGGCACTGCTCGTATTTTCTCGGCGGTCGAGACCCGGGCACTTGGAGAGCTGTTCCGGTGCCTCGAGGAGACCACCATAATTGTTATAGTGGTGTACGCAGTGTGTTCTCCCCGCTGACTGGTTTGGGTTCAACGGGGGTGACGGGGCCAGTGCGGCTTGTTGCCGGCGCCCCTACTTAAGCCCGCTAGGGGCTCATTTGTACTCTCTCCTTGTTCTTTTATATTCAACGTTCCAGACTTAGCCAAATTCTTGTCGTCTTGCATCACACTCACACACAGCTCATGTTCGTTTTTGCATGGGCCTGCATGCCCTAAAATATTTCCAATTTTTGGCATCCAACATTACATTCCACAAACCACTAGGACACATTATCTCATCAAGAGAGCTGACTTTAATGCTCGAATGTAGGAATCCACAAGATGGCGACCACCATGACACAATCTATATCGTGGCGGCAAAAAAAATGTTGTATTAAAAAGATCCTCTCAAATGGAGATAGATGGCGTAGATAATTGCGATGAACAACTGCGTTGGACTCGCAGCCATCCGGGTCACATCTTGTATGACTGTCCTAGGCAACAACAACAGGCAAACGGGAGGAAGTCACACAGGAATATAAAGAGTTAAGAAGTTGCGAAGGACGCAACTAGATTGCAAACCTGCAGTCGGTCATTCGCCTGTCCACATGGCTCTCATGGCTGCAAAGGAGATTTCATGATATCGCAAAGTTTGACGAGGGCTAGAAGGAAGAACAACTAGCGATATTCCTTTGAATACAACCGAGCAATTGTAGAAGTCGCAGAACAGTATTTGCACTACTGGATGGAGGAGATTCTTGTACTTTTTTCAGCAATGACATCGTTCAACAGTTATTTTTTCAAACCAAACCAGAGGTTCTTATAGGAATAATCATTGATGGAAGCCTGTGGATCTGTTAACTTTGTGAACCACTCCAACAGCAAATTGGAGATCTACACAACGTAACTCTCTGGAGGACTTGCCAAATGAGAAACGGCATAGTCATCCTCAGAGAAGATTTCCCGTATTCACATAATCCATGGATAAACTGGAAGAGCAATACGGTTTATGCCAGAATCGGTGTAAAAAAACAACACCCACCTCTGATCGATGGATCCAGGGCAAGTGGAGTTAGGGAGACAACAAAAGTGTTCAACACTTTGAGAAACACACTGACCTCGGTGCTAGCCTTATGATTCATGGATCCAACGGAGGACTACGTCATGGCCATCCATGCGTGTGATTAAGCAATAGGAGACCTTCACATCTAAGACAATGGCGATGGAGAGAAATCGGTATTTTTTGGGTTGAGAAATTTACGCAAACCGGAGTTGAACTATGTATTGTATGACAAAAGAAGTGTTGGCACTTGATCATGCATTTAAGACATGGCACTACTACTTAGAATAGAGATGATATGCTGTCCGCATCGACCACCACGCACTAACAGGTCTGAAGACTAAACCAAATTGGAGCCATTGAAAAGCTTGATGGATGAAGTTCCTTGACTCCTTATGCAACTGTGATATTCAAAACTGGCTTGGAAAAACAAACCCAGCAGCAGCCGGACTTGATGGTCAAGATCAGCACGTTTCTTGTTGAAGGAGATCCATACCACGAGGCTTTTTACGACGGATTACGAGGATTTTGGCCGTTATGAAAGAACCAAATAATCGTCCGACGATCCCTACTTGTGACGGAGATTCACTCGTCAAGTCATTGTACAACCAAACGAGAAGCTACAAAAGATAATATTGGAGGAGTACCATGTCACTAGTCCTGATGGAAGCCTTGGCAAGGAAAAGACTCTGAAGAAGCAAGCAAAGCATAGTGTTGGGACGTGGCAACATTCTGTAAATTGTGCAAAATATGTAAACGGCGGAAATCTCACGGCACGAGGCCCCCCGTTCTACTCAAACCACTTCTTTTTCCAGTGGAGCCATTGGTCAAAATCAACATGGGCTTTGTAGAGGGACTTCTCGCCACAATGGAGGGTTATGATGCCATCTTTGTGGTGGTGGAAGGATTTGAAAAATATCACATTTCATTTGGACAACAACAGCCGTCAACAGCGAAAGTTTCTAAGTCACATCATACGACTTCACATATTGTCATGTACCATCATATGCGACACAGATGGCCATTTTCAGAAGTCGTTTTTGGCATGATATGATGACACATTACGACAATGGGATGTTGCTATCAACGGTGTTCTGTTCCTTAATCAGACATGCAAAGTGAGGGGGCCAATAAACGGCTTGAATGATTTCCATGCAATTCATAAAAACCCCACAAGACTGACTAGGAAGCAAGAATATTGACTACAAAATTCGCATGTAACTTAAGGGCTTCCATCGCAATAGGTAAAATCCCGTTCAAGGTTTTCTATGGCAAACCTCTGACTGCACAAGTAGAATTGCAAAGCCAAAGTAGTACTCCCACAGTTGACATGCATGATCACAACTTCTCCAGTGTCTAGGAGGAAACACAAAAAACCATCACAAAATCCAGGCGGGGATGAATCAAGTAGCACATTGTCATACTAACGACAAAATCTGTAGCGTTATTTATCATGTCCTGCTTAGCTCAATCAGCATAAAACCATGCGGAGAAGACTTTAAAAAGCTTAAACTCAATTGGTTGGGACAGTTTGAGATCAAGCGAATACAAACCCCAGTCATCACTTGACTGCCCTTGCCAAAAAACATGGTGTCTCAGCTGGCCTTTTACGTCAGCAAGTTGAAACATTACCAAGATCCTAGCGAGCATTTATTTGGCAGAGACGTGACATCCAAAAGTGTAAATATAATTTTGATGTATCCACATTTTTTGAAGCAATCAACAGAACAGAGAATACTTGAAGAAGGGGGTTAGTGATGCCCTACACGGTACGTGTAAAAGAGGAATTTCTCGCCCGACAGTCTGAAAAACAAAAGCATAGTGCCCATTCGCTTCAGCTTGATTGGCGCCATGCACCGCTGATCGAGCAAAGCGAGGTGGGGCATGGCGACACCCCTCGTAATTCTCGCTCCCATGCAAGAATTGTGAGGGAGCGAGTACCCCTTTTTTCAAAAATGCAAATCCCAGAACGATATAGGGTTTTATATGTTTGGCACGGACGGAGCCTGGGCCAAAACTTGGTTGAGAAAAACAATCTTGTTTCATTGTTTTTACAGACAACCTCCCTAGTTGAATTCACAATCACCTAGTCAAACCCTACCCCAAATCATATTCAGGGTTTGAGGATTTTATGTTTGCACGGCCTCCTGTTAGACCCCATGGTAGTGGGGCCCAGCAGACTCCCTTTCAACTCATGGGAAGTCACGGAATCCACATACAAACCACACAAACACCCCCTTGAACATTCACAAACCCCTCAAACGAGGGGTTTGTGACTATTCAAAGAGGTTATAAATGTTAGCGTGTCGTTGTTTCATCGCATGCAATGCCAATATGCTAATTTTCCTCACAATTTGTGGATAAAATTTCAATACTCTCAGGACAGCGGGCATGGGATTCTTAAAACCCTTCACACTTGGGGAACTGCTACTTTTCTCGCAGTCGCCTGGTAGGACATACACACTTTACCGTGGGTAATCCCTACATGTACCCAATAGAACATCAAATGTGATAGTAATGCCAACATAACATGGAATGTAATGTCGAAATACTAATGTCGACTCTTTTTGTGAACAATCACAAACCCTTTTATAGAGGGGCTCAAGACTGGTCAAAAGAGGGTTTCTAAGTAGTTAGCGTGGGGGATTTGAGACTCCTCATGCATTGAAAAGGTACCTGCTGGGTCTCGCGGTAGCGGGGCCCAGCAGGTTCTTTTTCAATGCATGGGGAGGCCGTGTGAAAAAAAAAACCCAACATACCCAATGTAGTTTGAGATAGGATATCTACATAGGAAAACACTGTGTTTTTTCATCTGGAAAACAAATTCAAAGGCATTCTGCTCGACTGTGAGCGAGTGATTAACCCTCTTTTTCTACATTTCTTTGACAACCAAATCTCCATTATGGGATGTAGGATTTTATGTTTGTGCAGGTTCCTTCCGCGGAAATATGGAAAACCCAAAATCAATGAATTTTGTTTTTCCTGTCAAAGAAAGAGGAAGATGGATTTTTGCTCCATCGCAATTGTTACTACAGTGGGGGTGACACTTCAATCCCCTTGATTTACTTAATTGGCACATCATGTTGCCGAGTGGACGTGGCCATCCATGTGTTACGTACCAGACATGCACGAGTCCATAAACTTTATAAGTGGATATGTTTTTCATAATATTTATGGCCCACCGCACGTTGACCTACGGATTTCTATGCTGCTCGACCAAGGACATGTTTTCCACCACCACCAACCTCTGGTTTTTTTTTCGACCAAAGGTTATACAAACTGGTGCAACTTCCACCACTTTGTAGAAAGGATTGATAGAAGTGATGTGAACCATACCAATGCTTTGATAGTGTTTGGTCCAATTCTTGATGGTGCTAGGCTTTATAACATCGTGCATAAATGTTCTTAAACCCCCTCGACTTCTCGGCGGTGTTTCTCAAAGTAACCACTCATAATGTGGTGCCGCACTCGTTGCTCAACTCGAGCATCCAAGACCAAGAATATGCCTTATTATGCTTCTTGCAATTGTATGGTCTTGAAATGTTTGACAATTGCCATCAAAGAATGGTTACTACTAACTACAAATCATCCCATTATCTCTGTTTGTATGATCTTCCGTTGCTTCACGCGTCATCCCCGTGAACCACCTTCATTTCCTTTGGTGTAACACTTCATATCAGAGTACAGTGGCACTAGAGGCAGAGCTGACGCATTAACTACAAGGCAAAGACCTTGCATTAGTCTTTAGCGCATCTCCACCATTCAGAAGTTTGCAATCATTATGACAACAACAGTGAAAGGAGTGAGTGCACCTGACAACGAGTAGCAATAACGATGAAGACCCCAACAATTTAGGATCAGCAGCACGTAGTTATCGATGCTCTCTAGGTGAACCAGGTGGTAGTGGCAACGTTTGTGGTGAATGGCATAGCACCAACGAACCTGATGTCCATCCCGACATCGAACCATTAATCTCCAATGTTTTCCTTTGGAGCCACACCTGGCATGATGAGAGGCACCGGCTGACAGGCTCACACTGATGAAGACCTATACCAAAAGCTGTTGAGACTCAAGAGCTTGAATACCCATCTGCTCCAACAACTCAATGTGGGATGGAGGAGCTTTGGAATAAGTGTGTGCGGGAAGTAGTATTCACCACGAGATATCTCTTTCTCTTGAGTCAGTCCCATATTTGAAAAACGTTTCCTAAGTGGATTTATCCTCTATATACCAAAGGGAAAACGCTTTGCATGGTGCTAAAGAGCTTGGAAAGGTAGCTCACCGCAACTGAAAAATGGACGTGGCTGCCTCACTTTTGCGTGGCACAACTTTTAGTTGGTGGTCCGATCTAAAGACCATTTAGTGGAAGTAAGAGAGTAGNTATCTCTTTCTCTTGAGTCAGTCCCATATTTGAAAAACGTTTCCTAAGTGGATTTATCCTCTATATACCAAAGGGAAAACGCTTTGCATGGTGCTAAAGAGCTTGGAAAGGTAGCTCACCGCAACTGAAAAATGGACGTGGCTGCCTCACTTTTGCGTGGCACAACTTTTAGTTGGTGGTCCGATCTAAAGACCATTTAGTGGAAGTAAGAGAGTAGTAGAGACGGATCAAAAGTTCACACAAGTGCTCTCACATCATTGACCAAGGCGTTCGAATTCTCAAGCAAATCAAACTAACATGGGACGAATAGCTGACTCCACCAAAGAAATGGATGGAATTTGTGTGCGGAACACTCGCACGCTAAAAAAAAACTGATGCATGGTACAAGCTTCAATGTCTACGCCCGTAGCCTAGCATGGCAGATTATGTGCGGTTTTTGTGCAAAATCATCATTGACAATGACCTCGCTACTAAAGAAATTTCTTTCTACTAGAAGAAAAACCCCAAGTGCAACATCAGGGGAGAAATTGCCATATTCAAAATCCAGGATGACATTCCCTGAGTGATGATACTAGATCATCGCATCAACAACGCCACTACAATACTCAAATACACAAATCCAATTGCTGGTGATCCCAAGGCCACAATCCATATTGTGATGGAGGAAATTAACACTAGATGGAAGTTTTGTCTTTAAAGGAGATTGACGCCATCAATCAATGCAATTAACAAATGTAGTGGACTTGCGTGAAGCCGGGGTACATCTTCTGAGTATGAAAAAAATGGCACCAATCGGTTGAAAAGGCAAGGAAGTCACAAAGAAAAGAATAAGGAGTCGGGAATCGGCAAGTGATAGGAGTAGACGCTAAACCTCCTTTCTGACAAGAGAAATCTGAATCTACTGATCTCCCATCTGAGTGGTCCACATCACCACAGACAAGGGTTCCTGAAATCGCAAATTTTGATGTGGGGCACGAGGACAACAAACTAGTGACACTGTAACAAGTATGGCCGAGGAGTATTGAAAGTTGTATTATGGTACCGGAACTACTACATGGAGGAGCTTCTAATAGTTTTGTAAGCAATGAGATGGATTGGAAGCTAAGTTTCCTGACTAAACTAGGGGTGTTTGAAGGAAAAGCCGTCAATGGACGACTTCAGATTTTTCGACTTCACAAACCACTTCAACTGCGTATTAGAGAATTGCACGATTTAACAGTCTAGAGGACTTACCAAGTGAGCGTCCACAACATCATTCTTGGACAAGATTTCTTGCACTGATAAAATCTATAGGTAGACAGGAATAGAAGCACATTCTATGCTAGGAGTAATGGCATAAAATAACACCTAACTCTGATATAGTGATTCATAGCACAACTATAGTTACGAGAAGCCACAGCGGTGGATGTAGTAGAGGAAGTTATAAAAACTACAAAACAACAACTCATATTTCCGAACATGGCTAAATGATATTCATGACGTAAATCAGCTCGTCCACATGGAAACCAGGCAAGCAGAGGAACTCATGGCAATAGACGTGGAAGCATTGGCCTCGACACCTGGCAAGTTCGTAAATTCTCCGGAGGAGTTTGCATCCCTCGTTGAGGAGTTTGAAGGTCTCTTCCCTCTTGAACCACCTTGAGATTTACCTCTGTACCACAACATTTATCACCAGTTAGGCTTAAAGCCAAGGAGTAGACCAAAGGTCAAGGTGACCTATGGGATGAGCGGCCATGAGCTGACCAAACTGAAAGGCTAATGGATGAGATGTTGTGTCAGGCGTTTATTAGGCCATCCACGTCACCCTACATAACACACGTGCCCTTTGTAAACATGAAAACGAGCAAGATGTGGATGTGCATGGATGACTAAGTTTTGGAATGAATCGGCACCAAAACCCTTCCCCAAACGCATGAAAATTTCAGCCATCTTTGTACGGCGAGATATTTACCATAATCATCCTATGTAACGACAATCATCAGATTCATGTGTCTGATAAGGACATCAGCAAGACATCATTTTGCACTAGATGCAGGCACTTTGAGTTCACCATCATCCTGTTTTGACCGACAAATACGCATGAATCATTTATGGCGGTAATGAGACATATTTGTCTCATATTTCAACGACTTCGTCATTGTGTCTTGATGAAATTTTGATGTAGAACAGTACCTCGGAGGAGCAAAGGGACATCTCCAAAAGTTTATCGAGAGTTTACATGGAGATTTTTTTCACAAAAGTTTCAAAGTACGGCCTTGGTCGCTGCACAATTGAGTTTTTGGACGACAGTATTGGCGATGGAGGGAGCACCATGGACTCAAAGAAAGTGGAGGCGGTCGCTGTGTGGCGAACACCAACCCACGTTCAGGACAAACATGTGTCTTTAGGATTCTATCACTGCTACCATTGATTAGTAAAAGTCTATGCCCAAGTGTCGGTGTCCCTGTCTGATCTCAATCGTAAAGCCACATAGTGGAGTTGGAGGGATTGCAAACGAGTGGCATTTAACTCTTTTGAGAAATGCCCTAACCTCGGCACAAGCTGTATGATCAACGGATCCGACCGTGGACTATGTCATGGCCACCAACATATCGAATCAAGCAATCGGAGCAGTGTCTCTCCAAGACAATGGCAGTGGAGATCAACCGGTCAAGTATATGTCGCGAAAAATACACAGACCGATCTCAACTACGTGGTATATGCTAAATAAAATACTATTGTTGTGCATGCATCCAACACGTGGTGATGATGCCTAGAGTGTTGACCTTGTCACACCAACCACTACACACTCAAATATTCAAATACCGAGACAAATTCCCTTGTCGACAGACTTAATGGGTGGAACTCCTAGAGTCCACCTTCAACTACAAACTCGAATACCGACCTGGAAAAACATGGACTCCTTTAGTCAGCAACCAGACTTGATGTCAAGGTTAAAATGTTTCTCATCGAACGAGACCCATACCTTGCAAGGTTGTTTGTGAAGATTTACAAGTAGGTAAAGTGGTATAACAAAACCAAGTTTTGGCTCGGCGATCACTGATGGCGACGAACTCACAGACTTATCGTGGCACTGCACAAGGAATTGCAACAGATGCTATTGGAGGAATTATATGACACTAATCCACGTGGATACTATGCAGAGGAAAAGATGCTCGCGATACTGGCAAAACATTACTGGTGGGACCGCACGTAGACCAACATGGTAGCATTATGTAAATCACATGACACCTGTCAACGACAAAATCTAGTCAAAGGAGGCCACAGGGACTACTCCAACTACTTCTTGTTCCAACAATACCATGGGTCGACATTATCGTGGGCTTTGTAAGATGACTGCCTGTCACTGAAGAGGGATACGATATCATCCTGGTGGCGGTGGTGGACAGATTTTCCAAGACTTCACACTTTATCTTGATGACGACCACCGTCACCAAAAGAATAGAAAGAGTATGTCTAAATCAGATCGTATGGCTACATGGTGTGCCAAGTGTCATCATCAGCTTCGGAGAAGGTTGCTTCACCATTAATTTTGGAGCAAACATGATGCATTATGGCACACAGATCTAGCTATATGCGGTGTTCTCTCCTGTAACTGTCAAAAAAATTAAGTAGACCAGTAAGATGCTCAACCAACTCCTCGATAGTTTATGCAAGCCACACGACACTGATTAGGTAGCACAACTGCCGACTTAAAAATTGCATACAACTTCGTAATATCCACCTTACTGAGTAAAGTTCCATACAAAATGGTTTATGGTAACCTTTTTGTCATACTGGCAAGGCTGAAAAGCGAAAGTAGCATCCTTGCAGTTAACATCCACCAATGCGACTCCTCTAGCCTCTAGGAGGAAACATGACAAGCCCTCGCAAAGACGCAAGTAGCCATGAAGCGATCAATAGATCTGCATCATAACGATGACGTTTTTAGCACTCACAACTGTCTACTAATCAGCTCAACGAACAAAAGTCTGTGGGCAAGATTTTACGAAGATCAAACCCCGCTGGTTGGGCCGTCTAGGATCGAGCAAATGCAAATTCCGGTTGTCGCTCGACTTTTCTTACTAGGCAACATGGCGATCCACTAAGTCATCCACATCAGCTAGCTTAAGCACTCGTGGACCCCTAACAAGAAATTTCTTGGAAGAGACACCGTGCATCCACCTCCAATCCAAGTGGACGGGGACATGGAGTACGTGATTGGGGACGTCTGTTGACATCATCACCGTGGAAAAATGACCAAATATCTTGTGAAGTAGCACGGCCACAATGTCATGAATGTTAGCTAGAAGACTTTGATGACAGCTTTGGAGACATCGATCATCTGATTGACGGCTATATCACTAGAGCACGTCTGCTAATGTGCTAGGATGTCGTGGCTAGAATGGAGGTGGTGTAGTCCAGATGTACACAAGTTTCTGGACTACGCAAGTGGGTATTTCTTTCATTACACATTTGGCCCACCGTACATTTACTTGAGGAATTTTACATTAGTCACCCAAAGGCATATTGGCGGATTGCCTAGAACTTTGGTTTTCTACTACTGAAGGCCTCACACATTTGACAACAAGCCACAAAGGGTTGGCAAGAGTGTCGCCAACGGTATAGATCTTTCAATGATGTTCGGTCTACTCCGTGAAGATGCTAGACCATTATAACACCACGCCTCTATATTCTCATAACCCTCGACTTGTCGTTGGATTTTCTCAAAGCGATGACTCGTGATGCGGCTTCACACACGTTGCTTGACTTGAATTCCCAAGATCCAACATACTGTAGTGTCTCTTATGTTCGACTAAAATAGTTATATTCCATTTTCCATTCAAGCACATATTTGATTTTTGTGTTACGAAGTACCCCTTGTAGTAAAAAAGTGCGGAAACATCTGAGGAAAA